>SMLS01063951.1:0-37303 GCA_004785975.1 Popillia japonica
CATTAGCAAACACAATTTGTTACACTTTAATAAAAACAATATCATTATCGATACTAACACCCATTAAAATATACGGAAGCGCTTTCGTATGTCGTCAATATCGTCAAGTTGCCTAAAA
Organism: Popillia japonica; assembly: GCA_004785975.1. NCBI lineage: Eukaryota > Metazoa > Arthropoda > Insecta > Coleoptera > Scarabaeidae > Popillia > Popillia japonica. The sequence goes on from SMLS01063951.1 coordinate 119, forward strand.
TTTCGACCGATTTCTACCCGATTAGTATTCAGTGGCGATCAGGCTCGGTCAATTAGGAAACCGCTGTGCTTCCTATAAAAAGTCCGACGTGTCTTGAACTCACCATCAGTCGATCCTCACCGTCCAACCTACGCAAGGAGACATGGCATTCAAGGTAAGGGATATCTTCAATCGATTGCAGTGAAATATGTACGATAAATAAGTGAAGTGCGAACATTTTGTGGTTCAAGTGATATAATAGTGCTACTTGAGGATTACCTCGCATTAATGTTCTTCTATTATACTGATTTCAGTTCGTCTTACTTTTCGCTTTTGCGGCCGTAGCCAGAGGAAGCGTGGTGGCACCTGTAGCTAATGTAGCGATAGCAGCCAAGCTCGCGGACTCGGAATTCGACCCAAATCCCCAATATACCTTTGCGTACGACGTCAAGGACGCTATAACCGGTGATTCCAAAAGCCAAGTCGAGACTAGAAACGGTGATATCGTGCAGGGCCAATATACTGTCAATGACCCAGATGGTACAAGACGCGTTGTTGATTATGTAGCTGATCCAGTAAACGGATTCAACGCAGTCGTTAGCAAAGGACCACAATTAGTAGCAGCTGCACCAGTAGTGGCTAAAGTAGCAGCTCCAGTTGTCGCTCCGGTAGCAAGAGCTGTCGCAGCACCATTCCCTGCACCTGCACCTGCTCCAGTTGTTGCAGCTCGCGTAGCTGCTCCATATGCATTCCCAGCACCAGCTCCATATGCATTCCCAGCACCAGCTCCATATGCATTCCCAGCACCAGCTCCAGTTGTTGCAGGTCGCGTGGCTGCGCCTTTAGCTGTACCTGCGCCAGCACCTTTAGCATACCCTGCACCAGTAGCTGCTAGGATAGCCGCACCTCTAGCATATAGTGCACCAGTAGCTGCTGCTCCAGTAGCATACAGTGCTCCAGTACCTGCTGCTGCTCCAGTAGCATATTCTGCACCTTTCGGTTATTCAGCAGCGTACACGATATAAAGATCATGTATAATGACTAATTCCTGTTATTTTGTACATATTAAATAATCTAAAGAGTTGAAAACATTTTGATGTGTACTATTAATTAAGCTCTTTTACCTGGTTTATTCCCTGTCCTAGTTTTAAAGCAAAGCATACTGATATCATGCGCACTGTTTTATTCATTTAGAGTGTAGAAAGTTCTTGTCTTGAGCAATATTATTTATTAGCGTAAAGAAAACGTTCTGAGAAGCTTGCGTCAAAGTTTGTTACATGCTGTAAGTACAAATTTATGTGTCTGCATATAGAAAATAAACCGTCTTTGTGACTCTCCTTTTGCAATGAGAACGTTTATAAATGCAATAAACATAAGAACACCAATTTATGTTAAAATAATTACAATTCAACTTGCATAAATGATTGCTAATTGCAATTTTGGTGGGACAACTTTGTTTAGAATCTGAATGAAAATGTACAAAGTTAGTCGATGTAATTTACACTAAAAGTTACGTTAAATCGTTCTGCTTTTTTGCTGTGCATACAACGATTGCATGTATTACCACAGCCATAATATACATGCTCTTAGAACTGTAACATAGATTGACACTTTACAATTTGCCCTACAGCAATATAGGGTCCATTAACCAATGTTTGACAGTAATAGGGTCTGTAAAGTTCGAATTCTCTTCGTTCCCAGATATAAAATATTGATTACTCTATATATGTTTTCCAGAGATATCGAAAATGTAAGGTTGTAGGTTAAATATTTTCCTCATTAACGACCGGCAATATACTGAAGCATTTTATGGCCAAAAATATTTTTATAAATTCAAATGGGAAAAAATGTCTGAATTCTAAAAAAGGAACCAGAAAAGTATTCGCATCATTTGCACGTACACGTACATTTAACAAAAGTCGTGACAAGCTAATTTTCATTGTATTTGACAAAACGAAAGTTCAGACGTAATATTACTTTTTTGCCCCAGATACTTTATTGTTTGTTTTCACCACGTGATCTAATTTGTCGCACCTCGATGTGCATGCAAATTAGAGGATTGTCGGCTTATACCCCTCTTCACGTTCCTTTTGTACGTTTCTAAAATCGTAATTATAAACCCTGTCTGAAATTTAAATGGTATTCGTTACCATTAAAGAGAGTATACAATCGCTGCCAGAAATTGAAGAAAGACTGAAAAGACAAGCAGTTTACTTTTTCTATTATTTATTTTTCTTTTAATATAAAACATCGTCAGCTCGTTTTGATTGAAAAACCAGTGAATCAGTTATTAATATTTCAAGTCCAGTGGCAATCGAGATTGTTTCCGCTGATGCTCTACAGACTAATTGTCAAACTGTTGGTTTGCTTAGTTTCAATAAAATAGCTAAGATAGACTTTTCTGTGTGGGAAATTTTTAGATTTAATTTTAAAAACGTTCTCTACTAATTAATGATTACTTAGGCAAAGTCTACAGAAGCACGTGACGCACTTTTTCGTGCGTGTAAATGTGTTACAATTGAAAGTTGAAATTTAAAAAGCATATTCTACATATCGCTGCTGTGTAATGCATAGCAACGACATAAATGTGAGAAATTTAATAAGCAAACACTCTTTAAATTTTATTACATTATATTATTGAAAAGAAGAGAGCTATAAGTGGCAGTAACCTGAAAAATCCACAGAAATGTCAAAAAATTTTGTGAAAAAGTTTAGGCTCTTCCAACATCAAGAGGCGCCACCATTCACATATTTCAATGCAGAAACTCTAGTTGATAAGTTATTAAAATTATCAAGCAAAGTATCTCAATGCCTTTCCCAGTTGAATGCATTCGTACAATGTCAAAAATCCAAGTAACAGCATAGGTAGAAGGGAGCACAGGCACCTTCACACCGATAAATGAGTATCCAAAGAGGGGCTGCACAAAGTTCACTTTTGAGCAAAAATGTGTCCATTGCGCTATCGGTCGAACAAGAAACCGTTAATTATAATGTGGATAAACTAATAATGCCCACCATGCTCAATACCTTTCAATGCGTTTGTCTTAAACAAAGATCAGTTAACAACTGACAATAAGTTCTAAATGGTATCACTGCTTACACAACTAAATGTAACTTTTATGCCGCCAAAATTCACTCGAAGTACAAACCAAATACCCTGAAATAAAATATGTTAACAAACTGAAGCGAAAAAGTATTTGTTAGTAAATAGGGACCAGAACCTATTGATTGTAAAAAGGCAGTATTAAAGCTACTAACATGTTTTCCGAGTGGTTGGTACATCACCTCAGGAATATGGACAAAGCAGATGCAAAGCATCTGCTTTGTTAATATCCGTTATGTAGAGAATTGGGAACGCGCAGCATATATTTAGACTAGCTTAGCTTAATATGCAGGACGAAAAAGCATTCAGTACATTGTGGAGAAGCAACGCAGTCGCACATGATGTATTAAATTGTTTTTCGGTTCAAAGCAGAATCAAAATTTATTATGGTCTACTGAACCCCTCTCCTTAAGGGCCATAGCAGGAAAATAAAGTTTTTGGCAAAAAATGTAATAAACGTTTTCATTGTCCTATTTTTGTGGTGCTGATCTAGTGTTGGTACTACTGAAGAGAGGCTCTAACGTGACTTTCACCTAGATTATAAAATGTCTTTTGTTGTATAACGGGACTTTATACAACTGACTTTTCTGTGCAAGACTATTATCTATAAGATTTTTTATACCTATATCAGCTCGTTTTCTTATGTCAACATTTTTCTATACAAAGAGATAACAAATAATTAGTTTAAGATTTACATATACAGAGGAAGGTATGAGAATAATAATTATAGATACATAATTATGGATAGAGCATCATTTCTATCTAAAGATTTCCTCCGACCTTTATTCTAAGTGCATCATTCGTAGATCTCCTAATCTGCTGAAATTAGACTGAGGAGCTTAGTTGTTTCTCGAGGAAATCTATTCTATATACATTGGAAATTGAAATTTTATCTGAATAAATACAAATCAATTGAATTAGGATTTGTAGGTCTAACCAATCAAACAAAGCTCTATTACATCCAATTCACTTGCTATCAAGATTACAGAAACAAACCGGTCTACATTACTTCTTGAACGAGCAGATGATCTACAATTTGGGACCAATAATATTTTCAAATTAGAAGTAGAAATCTATTTAGAAAGTCCTTTGTTCCAAATGTTCGTGAATTTTGGATTATATTGCGATCCACTAATACACAGACTCAAGTACTGATAAAAGATACTCAAAATCACTATTTCTATTCATTAATCATATTATAACAATATTTTTAAAAAGTTGTGTATATCTTACTCATTTTCTATCATATGTTGTAATTTACGAAAACACATTATGTTGTATGTATGTATGTATGCTCGTATCTATAAAGCAAATAAGGAATTGTAAGTACAAAGGTTCAACTTAGTTGGTTTATCTTGAAAACTTTGTAGCAGCAACAACTTTCGCTCCTATCCATTACATTTTATGTTGCCTTTAAATCATGAACTTTAACTTATTGGTTTATGGGCAATTTTGTGTTCCCCGTGGGGAATTTAATATATACATATATTTATTTTTATGTACTTTATCTGATAACGTGAAACTCGCTCCCGAATTGATAAATGGCAAACTTTGCTCAATACTCCAAATTGATGTATTGATGTACCACTTACTGTGTTATGCCAAAAGTGAAATAGAAAATATTGAAAGTGTAGACTCGAAAATCAGAAAAAAATCGTTGTAAATAATTGCTGTTAGACAAATTTAGTATTCATTAATTACTCGTGGAGTAATTTTGGTCTTGTCTAATGAAGGATCAAGTTAATTAGATATTACCTAAAGCTGCGCCCACAATTTTCGTGTTCAATTTTATCAAAGAATTTCTTCTGAAGCTAGTTGTAGATTTCAATTATGAAGTCAGGCCTAAACTACGTATGAGATTATTTATATTTATAACAGAAATGGGTCAACTTTAGACTCCTACAAAGCAGACACAGTTACAGTTAGTTACAGTACGTACAACCAGTTCTTTAGCTATATTTACATATATCGATACAAATTTCTATATAAATAAATCTACTAAGCTAAAAGTAAAAATAGGTACAAACTTATAAATAAATCTCAATTATAGTTTGCGTGGATTCTCGTTTCTAATTTCATTGTATGATGATATGACAAGATAACGAAGCATCAACTAATTTGAATATATGACATTTCAAAACAGTGTGTATGTTACAACTGCAGCAGAATTTGCTCATATATTGTATAACTATTACAAATCAACTAAACGTAAACACCAAACATTATGCATACAAAATAAGGATGGAGGATATGCTAAACAGATTCCGCGAGGTGTCTGTGTGTAAAATTATACAAGCAAACTACATGTTTGCCATTTCAATTAATCTATTTTAAGATTTTCAAAAAAAATCAGATACAGCTATAGTACTGCATTGGTTAAATACGTATATCAGATGAAATAATAAGAAGAAATATACTTTCATTTATCTATATTGGTATCAAACATATTATAATATATACAAAATTGATCATTACATTATATACACAAGAGAAGGTTCCTTTCTTTAAATGGCGTACGTTAGCGGAGCTGAGTAGGCAACAGGCGATACAACTTTCGCAGCTACTGGAGCAGAATACGCTACTGGAGCACTATACGCAACTGGAGCAGTATAAGCAACTGGAGCAGAATATGCTACAGGCGCTGTATATGCAATTGGAGCAGCTACTCTGTTAACAACAGAAGATGTATAAGCAGATGATACCCTCGCAAGTGGTGCTGCAGCAACGACTGGAGCAGCGGCGTATCTTGCAACTGGAGCTGGTGCAACTACAGGTGCAGCGGCGTACCTCGCAACTGGAGCTGGGGCTACTACTGGCGCCGCAGCATATCTGGCTACTGGGGCTGCAGCAACTGGTGCAGCAACGAGTGGTGCTGCTACTTTAGCTACCGGAGCGGCGGCTACCAGAGGTGCAGCCTTAGCTATTAGAGGAGCTACAGCTTGCACTAAAGGTGCTTTGCTGACCACAGCATTGAAACCATTAACTGGATCTGCGGTGTAGTCTACTGTACGTCTGGTACCGTCAGGATCGTTGAGGCTGTATTGACCTTGGACGATGTCACCATTTCTGCTTTCAATTTGGCTTTTGGAGTCTCCGGTTATAGCATCTTGGACATCGTAGGCGAATGTGTACTGAGGATTGGGGTCGTATTCTGAATCAGCTAATTTTGCTGCAATAGCTACATTTGCAACTGGAGCTAATCCTGCTCTAGCGACCGCTATTAAAGCTGCTAAGTATACAATCTGAAAAAAAAATAGTACAGTTAGGAACAGATTTGCTAAGTTGTTTTATCTAAGATCTATGATCTGTATTTAATATATTAGTTCATAATCACTAGATAAGCACTCTTTACACTATTGCACAATCACTTTTCACTTTTATCCAAATGTAATTTTCTCAAAGTTGATTTCCAATCACTATTTTCTTACCTTGGATGCCATTGTTCGTTTTGATAAAGCAATTGATGAACTGTGATGACTATAGGCCTCACACAGCTTATTTATACTACACATTCGATTTCATAAGTTCGTATGTCGCATTGTAAACCGCATATCAATTATTTCGTGCAATCGTCCGAATTTGTATGTTCTACCTAGGACAATTAGTAAACGCATACATATTTAGCATATGTTGCTTGTAGCGTTACGTAAACGTCTCGGAGAACGAGGCAGGTTTCCAAAGTTCTACGGCGTTATTTTACGATTGTTAAACAAATGCATCTAAATTCGACATCACCTGTTTAACATGCAGTGAACGTTTACAGTTGAAGTCACTGTAAATTGTAAAGCTAGTTATTCGGCAATTATAACCGGGGTCAATATTTGTGTGCAAATTTATCAACTAGCACGAATTTAAATCCAATCAATCTCATATTACCACACGTTAAATATCAGCATGCTTCCTGATAGATTTTATATATTTAACGGTAAAATTACGTTTTGCATATCAAGTACATTTGAATTAGTTTACATTTATTTGTAAATGAATATGAATGAGAGGAGCTTTTTACTCATAACTATGCGTAAATTATTTACAAAAAAATATGAATAATTAAAGTATGTAGAATTTATGGTAGGAAAGTCAAAATTGATGGAATATGTTTTTTTCATTTCAGGTTGGCTTGATGCCAGATAAGGAAAACGAGGTCGAATTAATTGTAAGTTATATTTTCATTTTATCTAGTATTAAAAAAAGTATAAATAAGAGTGCATGAAAATATTCGAAATTATTTTTAGCGATAGATAAGAGTTAACAAATTATTATGTTCTGAAGCGAACTATTTTCTAGATCGATTTACCAGAAAAAGAAACTGAAGTTGTAAACGTAACTGTAAGTAATGTTGTAACAGTGTTAAGAAATGATAAATGTATTTCCGCAAAGAATAACTTCATTGTCGCTGTATGCGTTGTTTGCGTTACTTTAATTTTGAGTTGAGTAAACGAAGACTACTGCGCAAATATTTATTTTATGTTTATAGGTCGCAGATCCGGTGAATAAACAGCTCGATGTAAAATCTCCAGTAAGTGCTTTCGTGCATAATTCTAAACGTACTTATTTACTATTTTGTCTACTTCTGAAATTTAGGACGAAGCTGTACAGAACGATGCAAAATGCGATAAAGAAGTCCAAGTTTCCGTAAGTTTCGTGTGCAATTTAAGTTAACTAACATCTCTTGGTTCACATTTTGTAAAACAGTAGCAAAGTATAGCGAAAGAGCATTCAGCGCTCTAGCTAAAGCAAATTGGTGTTCGTGAAACTAACTTTCTTTAATAACTTCGATCTAACACTAAAAAACTATCTCTGGATGATTACTTTACATTAGACTTTAATAAAGTTAACTTACAGGTGCCGATGCTAGTGCAATGTTCACAATCTTCAATAGAGGCTTTTGTAAGTAAAAGAATAGGTATTATTTGAATTAGCCTTCCTTTAATAAAAAATTTTATGTACGCAGGAAGATAGAATACCACAAAAGGCGTATATTGAAGAAGTACAACTTTTTGTAAGTTTCTATCTTCAAAAAATTTACATTATACTAACATTGCACTATTCTAATTAGCTAAAAAGTGAATCTAATCGTGGATCAGCGCGGCATATCACTGAAACTGTGAGTAATTTAAAATGTTTCAATAGATTCCATTCTTAACTCTCAACTTAACGCTGATGCTTGCTACAATTGCTATGACCTTTCTAATACAAATTGTCGCACTTTTCCATTTTGAATGTATAAAGGCGTAATTATCTTCTAAAGATTATGTTTGGCATAATTACTAACGTTTGTTTTATACGACGTAGTAAGTGCAAATATTTTATAGGTAATCAACGGAAACCAAGCACAATCACAACCTGAGCCGAACTTGAAACCTGGTAACAGAAAATCATTCATTAAAGAAATGCATCTCTTTGTAAGTGTTTAAAAAGTTTTCCATTCTTCTATAAATGTTATCTAAATTTTTTATTGACGATATTTAGCTGAATAACGATCTCGAGGAGGCTAACAAAGTCAATACCGACATAGTAAGTAGAACGTTGCTGCAGCTACTACAATCGAATTACATGTTTGAAAAAAATAAAATATAATGACTGTCACTAACACCATTGATTGTGCTATACTTAAAGGATAAAACTGTCTTCATTTAAGATTAACATATAACAAAGAAGAAGTGGATTGTCACGCATTAACGTTTAATCTTACCGCCTAACAATGAATGATTAAGAATATAAAAAGGCTGCAATCCGTTACTAACAAGGAAACACAGCCAAGCGGTTGTGACCCATTTAATTGAAATTTGGTGGGCTTATAGACTGATGTATTCTAAGAAGAACGGTAAATTTCGTAGCTGCTAAATCGCCCGCTTTCAAGGGATAGAACGTCCTATTGACGACACTACCCTTCTCTAAAACTACGAAAGATATCGAAAAAAGCTTAAAATAAATGCTTAGCTGTTTTAGTAATACTGGAAGGTGATAAATGATAACAATAGTTGAAAATACATATATATATACAGGGTCTCACAGAATAACTATTCCTAATTTCCAGAAATGAGAGGACACTTAAATAAACATTTTTTATTTATAAACTAGTGTCCGAAAATTTCTCGTTGTCAACATAAAACTTATAAAAATTGTTCGAAGTGACGACCACCATTTTCAATAAACAAGTTGTAACTATGTGTAATCGACCGCCGAATTATTCGAAATAACTGCGGACGTTCACGAATTTCATCAAATGTCAAAATAATTCGAACCACTAACTCTTCTTCTGTATTAACAGGTGTCTCATAAACCAGTAATTTAATATGACCCCAAATACAAAAATCAAGTGGAGTCATATCTGGTGAACGTGCTGGCCAAAAAATCGGCCCCCCTCTTCCAATCCATCCATTTGAAAATTGTGCATTTAAATAATTTCGGCAATTTCGTCCAACGTGTGCTGGTGCACCATCATGTTGGAAAACAATATGTCTACGAATATTAAGTTGGACATCCTCAAGCAATTCTGGTAGAGTATGTTCCAGAAGAATCCTATACACACGACCATCTAACCGTGCAGGCAGTAAATATGGCCCCACTACATAATTGTCAACAATGCCAGCCCAAATATTAACAGAAAACATCCATTGATTACGTAACCTCTGAACGGCGTGAGGATTTTCCTCGCTCCAAATGTGACTATTGCGTGTATTAAAATAGCCATCTCTTGTAAAACATGCCTCGTCTGTCCATAATACATACCTAGAAAATCTGGGTTCGTCGTTAATTTGATTCAAGTACCGTTCGGCAAATTGAACTTTTTTGGGATAATCATCTGGAATTAACAATTGCACTTTTTGAATGTGAAACAGATGCTTCTGGTATTCGTTTAATACTCTCGCTTGTTTTCGAGTTATTTTCAAAGTGTTGCAAAACCTGGTGTTCAAAGTCAACATTTCGGACAGTACGATTGCCTCCCGAATGTGTTTTCTTTACTTTGACGTTACCAGTATCTCGAAGACGCTGATCTAATCTTGAAAATGCTGTATGACAGGGAAGGTAGCGCTGAGGATGCTGCTCCGCATAAATGCGCCTTGCTTCGTTAGCATTACCGTTAGCTATTTGTAAAGTGATGCATTTTCAATCGAACACTAATGCAAAATGACAATTAAACACACTTATTACAATAAAGATTAATTCCAGACACACGCTAACTGACAACTACGAAACTAGTTATTGTTTTTCATAGGTTGCTGTGATTCTGCTTTATTTCATTTTATCGCGATACTGAAATATTTCCGGACATTAGTTTATAAATAAAAAATGTTTATTTAAGTGTCCTTTATCATTTTTGAAGATTAGTAATAGTTATTCTGTGACACCCTGTATATGAAAGGTGGAAGTTCTTGCCTGTAAACAACAATTCTAAGAGGGAAACTATTGTATTACGTTTTAGTGCTACTAGATCAGTTAAGTATTTATTGTAATTGTTTTCTCGACGAGTTAACAGTTAAGAAAGTTACCGTGGCCCTTACAATACATCAGTCTATAAACCCACCAAATTTTATTTAAATGGGTCACCACCACCTGCCTGTGCTTCCTCTAATTCTACGGAAAGAAATATTGACAATTGCAGTGCACATCATGTTTTGAACTATAACTATCAAATACTGAAATAATACTCTTTTCTACAACTTCTACGAGCAGCGCTTAGCAAGATTGTGCATGTTAGTGTATTACATTGAATGGAAACAATTAATTCTTATATCGAATATGGTACAAAAATTGAAGCTATAACTATATTATGGGATGATACTACTGGCCAAATAGTTACTGGTGGCTTTAATACAATGATGTTCCGAATAGATTGCTTTTAGAATAGAAACAAAGATTATTACGTTTCACGTGATGTACCCCATCAGGAAGAATAACATTACATATGCGAATTTGATACATCTAGAAAAATAGTATTTAAAATTTTGAGTAGACACTGATGATAAATTTGGGAGATCATCACATTCACATTCGACATACTTTCAAATTTAAAGCAATATACTGTATGTACATATTCGTCTCTCAGTGTTTTTAAATTGATCCAGAATGCTAAATTTTTATTTGGGATACCGGCGATAGTATTAAACTCGTCTTTGGAGCAAAACTTTGTCAAAAGAATCTGTCTGTAGTTCACACTATTTGCTACAGAAGGACATACGTTCGTTCGTTTAAAGTTGATTAAAATGTTAAATGTAATCTTCGAATCACTGAGGCAATATCATGAGTAAATATGATTCGATAATTTAGTTGCCAGCGACTGGAAGATATGGGCAGCATTAGAAGCTCAATTGAGATTAGTATTCTCCCAGAAAGACAATAACCATCAATTCAATTTAAAACTTCTTATGGTATACTATAAAAATGGTCACTTAGAGGAAATGGATGCACAAAAATACGTTTTTTTGACCATATTAAAACGGGTTGAGCTATTCTAATACGTTGGTTGTGCTGATACTAATTACACTTGTAGGAATTTGGTAATGCCGCTTTCCTCTTCATCAGTTATAAAACCTGTTCCGCTGGGAATCCGTGGCGGTGTCTTCTGAGAATGTTGCTCGTGACACGTAAAATAGTAGTATAATTTCCCGCCAAAGTTGTATCCCGCCGATATTATATCTTATGCAAATCAATATTCATTCGATTCTGCTGTGAGGTATTGAATCTCTACAAGTCTTTCCAGATATTTTCATAGACAGAACTCCTCAGAACATGAACTATACAAATTATTTTAGCTACATATTTTCTGATGTTAATCACATAGTTCCTTGTACATAAAACACCTTAAATTTTGGATGGAAACAGAAAAGCTAAATGTACAAAAGTTGAATAAGATTATTCACTTGTAGCCAGCAGCATGGAAGTGACATACACTTTCCACTTATGCCTTTATTTATGTTTTAAAGGTCGTCCTAATAATTATCGCCAACGACCAAAAATTTAGTTCCTGACTTACGTGAAAAGAATTAAACATCTACTATAACCTGATTATTTAAAATTACTTTTTCAATAAAGTTGATTAATTTTTCATTCGTGTGCAACACAATATAATGTTAATTGCTAGAAGGCACTTAAGTTTAGGCTACACCTGCTACTCTCATTCTTGGCCTAATGGTTAACTAATATTTTAGTAACTGCACATGCATCAATGAATATATATTATGTTTACTATTCAATCAATTAAAGGTAATTGGCATGATGTAGGTGGTGATTAATAAAGCATCTGCTCTAATTGAAAGTATTTCTTGTATTGCACAGGATATTAAAAATTATTTTAAAACATTATAACATTATATGGAATAGTTTGCGAAGTTTGTGCAAAAAATTTAATAGACATACTTAGATTATAAGCAACAAATTTGGACCTGTTGCCTTCGTAGTCTTTGCTATGGCGAAAAATATTAGTCTGGTTTAATATGTATTATATACCTGCATCATTTGTGTAGTGAAGGCTTTAAGCTTTCATTAATCAAATATTTTAAATTATATTAACACATAAGATTTAATTGAATTTCATTAGCAGACTTGGTGAAAATCTAACATGCGTGCTACGTTAACCCATTTACATACTAATAACTAATAAACAAGTTTAGTCTATGGAAGAATTTAGATTAATTTTTATCGATACATTTTTATTAATCTATACCAATAAAAATTCTAACAAAAATATATTAACCTTGTAATTAAGTACTTTTACAATCGTTCTCGGTTCTCATTTAAATATATGTATTTAAAATATTTTTGGTATGTGTACAGGAAGACCTGCAGTGCTCGGAGGAAACTTGGCTTGTTTCGAACAAATTAGGCGGCCGAAATGTTCGTGAGAAAGAATTGGATGTAAGTGTGGCAATTAATGGCAATCCTGAATTGAGACATTATTATTATTAGCTTTTAATAACAAATTTTTGGTAATTATTGCTAACTAACACTTAAGAAAAGTCCCTTTGTAACTGCTCCTACTGTATCTAGAAGCAAAGATTGAATTTTACTAACAATAAGTATTTCTGCTTGAGGTACTCCAAACTGATATCTTATGTTAAACGTTAGTTGTCTGCATCCCCTTCTATCGATCTATTGCGTTTACTTTATCGTTTACAGTACCTAACATTATTAAATTTCCGCAAACACGCCAAACTATATTTTTTAAGAATTATGTTGCATAGTTCAATCGTGAAGAAATAATAATATATGTATGGGGTTATAAAATAACTCTTTAACAAATTAAATTAATAACAAAAAATAAACGAAATCTAATTGCTTAAGGAATGCTCAAAACCAGTTGACCTCCATTTTGTTGTTCTAAGATTAGCAACGTTACTTGTTTCTCATTGAACGATTTATTGTGGACTTTCTGCAGCCAGATTCTACGGTTTTGAATATTGACACTATTAATCAGAGTAAAATGTGCCTCATCTGTCTGTAACATACGCCATTACTTTTGGGGTTCAATTTAAAACCTGTGGTATACGGCACTTGCAATCGCTTGGATATCGTACTTACACTGTTGACTGCTGATGATTGCGATGGCGTTTTTTCAAAGATGTTAACAAACACATATTAGGTGCGTGAAATTTTGAGCTTTGTAGACTTGCTTTGCCAATTCTGAGCTTAGTTCCTACACAATATTATATTTTCGTCACTATATGTACATTAGTATCAAATCTTGTGGCACATGTATTGAACTGTTGAACAAACATTCCTATTCTTAAACTGCTGTAAATGTACGAAAGATTCAGTGGATGATCATTTTGCCATAATATAATTAGACCAACTTGTAGCAAATGTCCTCTATGACTGTAATGTATAAATGTTTCAAGTATTTACTAAAATCAATAGTGCAATTAAATTTCAATTAATCATCCAATAATTATCAGTTTTCACCATTTTGTATATCGCAAAACTGCCAACTATGAAAATATAATACACAAAGTAAATTGCTTTTCTATTTGCTTATCTAAAACTAATTCTGGTTTTATTTACGCTGAGTTAATTTGCGAACACGTGTCAAATTAATACTTGTAACACCATAATGAGAACACAGACCTTAACATTTTGTTTACGTCGCTTGGAATTGCCCTTCTTCAAATTATTTAAAATTTGTTTCAATTTTTGCCAGGAGGAATATCCAATTGAATTCGATATCTTCAATGAAGAAGTACAGAGCCTTTACGATCAAGGTAGCGAAGTAATAGCCGTGAGTAAACTAGAAACACTAATAAATTGAAAGTAGTGTAACTACAAAAATTTCAGAATGCCGACGACAAAAGCGAAAATGATAAAGAAGTTGCTGTAAGTTTTATGTAATACGTATTAATCGTAACAAGCTTATGAGTGCCACAGTACTAACATAATTTATTTAAACAACCCTTCCGTACACCCCTAACATAAGACTTAATAAGGTAATTTAAATTAAAAGATTTTGCCCCGGTTTTACCACTATCTCGCCTTTTTAAAATTGCTTGCGATAACCGATCACAATTACATAAATTAGGCTTCATTTCAGCTTGTTGTTTTTGTTTATTGTAGATTATAATGAGCGGAAATGGGGAAGAGGAACATAAAATGATAGAAGAAGATGAAACACAAACTGTAAGTCTTCGCATTAAGTTTAACAATGAATATAATACATATAAGTATGTATGACATATGCGAAAATAGAAATGCAAAACATTGAAAATAAACTCATTCAATTTTGCATTCATTCAAAAGTATGTAATGAAACCTATTACGTATTATTTCAGAACAATGTATGCACTCGTAGGGTCTGCCGTTCAGATATAAAAAGTTTTGTATGTCAAATATCGAAAAGCTTTTAGTGCGCAATACCTATAAACCGCTAAAGCTAGTTCGTATTAAAAATGGAAATGCCATTTTAATTGTATTACGTGTAAAACTAATATTTGCGTAATATGAATATGGATACCGTTTTGCCTTCAAAGAATTGCTTTTGGTCGTGTTTAACAGGGAAATTTCACTACATCGACTAATTGGATTAACAGCTGCATCGATCCTGTTACGAACATTGCGACCATTTTGTTGAAAATAAACTCTTATTCAAAATTGTATGCCCTGATATATGTACATCTGTTATAATATGGTGATGCAAGAAATTAACAAATATTGTGTCAATTATAACGCCAAATCTTAGCACAAGGTGGCATTCTCATAAGAATATGTACGGTTTTTAAGGACAATTGAACAAATTCCACCTAAGGTGCAGTTCCCTATTTATTTCAGTTTTGACAAATTCGGCTCTTGGCAGCAATGTTATATTTATATACCGGGTGTATTTGAAATAAAAGTAAAAAAATATTAAGAATGGTCAGATAGAATTATGTAGAATATAAATCCAAAAAATTTTTGTTCAATTACGACGCGAATGACAAAATTAAAATCTCCCTTATAAATTGTAATATGCGCCGCGTATTGAATCGAGAATGTTGACCTCAATCAATCTAACGCAAGAGATCGCAAAAAACAGCTGCCGATGTTATAAAAACTACAAGGCAACGCTGATGTGTCAGTTTTTAAATATTCTCAATTAGCTGTAAATCTAGCATCGGCAACCCTTTTGTTCTCCATTGATTAAATCGTAATATGCGTTTTCTTATATGTAATAACAAGCTTTGCAGTGAATTTATTCTGCTCACTGCTGAAATCTTTTAATACATACAGGGTGTATTTGAAATGAAAGTAAAAAATATTAAGAATGGTAAGATACAATTATGTAGAGTATAAATCCAAAAAATGTTTGTTCAATTACGACGCCAATGCAAAAATTAAAATCTCCCTTATAAATTGTAATATGCGCCGCCTATTGAATCGAGAATGTTCACCTCGATCAATCTAACAAAAGAACAGCTGCCGATGTTATAAACACTACAAGATAACGCTGATGAGCCAGTTTTTTTAAATAGCTTTGAATGAAGAGTTCAATAATGTACACATTAAATATCGCCTGTCGCTGCACCTGCCCTCCGTTACATACATATATTCGTCATTTTTTTTCTCGAGTCTGGGAAGGAATTTGCGGAAAATATTTTCGATTTATGATTTTTGGAAGTTTAATAAAATAATATCTTTCCATTTCTCATAGTCTTTACTTTTATTTCAAATACACTCTGTATATAGTGAAATATGTATATCGATTTTGAAAGTTGCTTCTGGGGTTATGCCAGGGACTTATGAATTGACAAATTGAATGTATCTTGCCAATCCTCTCCTTCTTCTTCTAAAAAAAAGGTACAACTTGGTTAACAACAATGATATAAGTGTGGCTCTGACCAACTGTACCAATTTAGCTCTACTAGAGGTCACAACAAACTTCCGTGATATCCACGGAAGATCACCCTTATCAAGGAACCAATTCCATCGAGTTCTGAATACCATAATATCTTGATCCTTCATCCAATCGTATCTTGATGTTCTCTACTACCATTTCTGCCAATCCTCAAGTAGCGGTCTTGTAGGTTACTGTACTTTAATGATCTGCCCTTCGTCAAACAGCCTGCACTTCTTTATTGCCCACAACGCTCTTAACGAATCAAATATAAGACCATGATTTGATATGTCCAGCATCTCTATCTTACGAATTTAAACGAAAATAGCAATCAGCTTTGTTGTTGTTTTTAGAGGCAGCGTCCCCGAAATTTCTAGACTAGGATTATCACAAAAAATACCGAAGTTTCACCAACTGAGCGGTATGGTGCAATTATAAAGAAGACCATATTAATCTTATGGGCAAAAGTTTGTGCGCAACCAGTTTGAAGACTTGGATATGCTATTCATTCCACTGGTGCTCTTGTTATTATCAGTTTTTTTAATTCAATTCCTTTCAATCGTTTTGGGTTCGATTAGCCTTACACCGAAAATAACATACGAAATTGCCTTGCATGTCTTACATTCCGTTAAAGCATCTATAAATTTATCAAAGAAGAGCAGTAACCGAGGAATATCGGAGTATATAAAGCTCTATTTTCAGCATTAAGCAGAAGCACGAATTGAAGAAATCCTCAATAAATTTGACCATCTGGAAATGAAAAAAGTGAGAAGACAAGCCCAGGCTCACAGATTCCTAAGCTCCTAAATCACAACCAAAACTTTCACCATCTTAACTTAAGATAAAGATTACTTAAATGGAAATAGTCCCTAACTGAAGATGAAACATGAATACACCAGTTAAATTCCATCAGGGACCTAGAATGATTGCAGTTGGTAAAAAAAAACTTTGCACCAACTAAGAAGGCAAAAATGCTGACCGATCTCACACCTTTGGGCACCGAGACTGTTCAAATTATTCCGTAGTTTTCCACTATTAATTACCATCTATTAGCTCACTTGCTTCTTCTCTTCACACATAAGCACACTTCTATAAGTGTTATTGCCGTAAATCTTAAAGGAGTAAATTGTGTCAAGTATAAAAAAAAATCACGAAATATATTCGCTAAATACTGACACATTATAGTAGTACAAGATTTAAAACATTGTTGGAACAGTTTGATTATTTCATTGGCACATCGGCATCGTCATGCTAGTTTTTCAGCTTTCCAAACAATTACTTCTTCAATGTTTGTTGTCCATACGATATGTAGCTCTACCTACTACAGCCGATTATCCCATTGGTCCCATTCAACTCAAAACATTTTTTCAGTCAATAAGAGAACAAACACTTCCTCCGAATATAGTTTCCCCTGGTTGTAACGTTTAAAAAATTTGAAAAATTAAATCACTTTGAATACTTGGGAGTACCAATTACTAATACCAACGAAGAGACAATATACAAGCCAGTAATAAGGTTAACTGCAGTATATGGCTCTGGAACATGGGTGTTGGCAAAAAAGTATGAAGTGAAGATGTAAGTGTGGAAAAGAAAAATGTTGAGTTGGATATTTGGCAGAACGAAACAAAGGATGGCATATGAAGACGAAGAAGTGATATCGAGTTAAAAGAATTATACGAGCATGGTAACATAGAGTACTACACTAAAGCTCAGAGACTGTGATGGTTGGGTTATGCGATCAGAATGTCTAAACACAGATATAGTAGAAGAGCCCTGGAAGAAGTAGAAAGAGGCGAAAAGGCGTAGACCAAAGAAAAATGGTTGGAAGCAGTGATTTACGAGTTCTGGGTGTAATGAATTGGAAAAGAACGGCGTAAAATAGGTCCCAATAGGGAGGAATTGTGAAGTGAATGAAAGAACCGTAGAAATTTTTCCATCAACTAGATCATTGGCCTTAAAAGAGTGCAGAACCAGCTTATATAGGTATATATATTTCTTGTGCATAAGAAAAAAGTACGTGTTGTTGAAATTTCTATAGGCGTCTACAATATTTAAAAATATGGTATTATCCTCTAAACCTGATGACTGCCTGATGATCTGCGTACTGTTTCATTTATGTTTTATCTCATTCCGTTACATTTTGTTTGGTTTGATTGCGTAAATATCGAATTGTGTGTAGAGTAATACACATTTAGTAACATACATCAGTGAGTTTTTAATTTCAGTATAGTATTGTATCCACTACAATGTGATAATATGGATTAGTTACATTTTCATTAAACGTTTATTACAGGCAGGATATGAGACTGAAGATCCCATTTCACTAGAATGCATGTACCTGCTATTAATTAGAATAACATTCTATTTAATTATGTTGCATATAGCTGCCTTTGTCACCTC
Organism: Popillia japonica; assembly: GCA_004785975.1. Classification (NCBI taxonomy): domain Eukaryota; kingdom Metazoa; phylum Arthropoda; class Insecta; order Coleoptera; family Scarabaeidae; genus Popillia; species Popillia japonica. The sequence goes on from SMLS01063951.1 coordinate 18,904, forward strand.
ACGTTCACATATATGTAGTACGTACCTACATGTACCAGTTGAGAAATTGGTGTCAATGTCAGTGAGCAATGAAAGAAAGCAGGTGAATATGTCTTCGATCGTCACACCTCTAATGTTGAAAACAAGGGGACCGCGACGAATCGATACAAAGAAAACATTAAAAAAAGGAACAACGTGCATGAAAGAACACGTACGCAAAGATTAAAATTATGTCAACCACATCAACAAGACTCGTCTACTACTATTATATGCGACACAATCGACCGCATTTTGTCTCTCGAGACAAACCGATCGAAAGCAAGAACAAGATTAGTAAGCAAGGTGTGAACGCAACCAACTTCGTGAATAATAATTGACGCAGTGGCAGACCGGAGAGTTGTTGAGATATATCAGGTATTTCTTTCATAATGTAACTAACCCACGTAACACAGAAAGTACATGATATGTACGAACCTCCAGTCCCCACGATATTTTCAGTGTAATGAAAAACAAATAAAACTAGTCGTATCCCCTGAGTTTGCAACAGAGGATTTACAATTATTTCAAACTTGATTTATGTTTCAATTCTCATGATACCTTGTTTGTGCAAAAATATTTTATGAGATCTACTGTGGATTTAGCGCTCTGTATTAGTACAACAAAATGGTTGACTAGTAAGTAGAAATCTTCTTATGAGTTTAATAAAAATCGTACCTACATTTTCTTCTTACATATGTACAATTTATTATTGGTTAGGAAAGCTTAACGATGTAATTGATGAGAAAAACTACGTAAAATTCAGAAATTTCTAGTTGCGGTGGCGACAAAAAGCACTTGATTCAATATTTAATGATTGATTACCACAGCTCATCAAGTGATGGTTGATTGCGATAATATGACAAATTGCTAAAGTACATAATTTAAGATTTACTGGGAAAGCACATTGATTATCTTCGCTTAGAAATAAGGGAGTACTTCTAAGATCACGTTTTTCAGAAATGTGCAGAACACCTAAGTTTGAAAACATTCTGAACTATATCAGAAATATGTATGTACATAGAGTAGAGGCTCGATTATGTGAACGACATCAAACAAGCACCGTTCGTATTATTGAAAGTTTACATTAGCGAACTTGATTTTATTTATCAAGAAATTCCATAACAGAATATTGGTGTGTTGGTTAAGAGCATTCCACGCCATATCTAAATTTAAAATCACTTCACATAGAGTTATTTGCTTTATAGATTCAGAAATATTTTTAGAAATTTTTGATAATAGACGAAAGTAGAAATTTTCAATAATACAGTTTAGTAATTTTTATGACATTTTGATCCATCGGTTGGATCAGTTACGTTGGGCACCATGAACATAACAAATATTGAGCCATCGTTGCTTCTTAATTGTTCCTCTGAAGGCGCGTTATCCAAGACTAACAACCCTTTTATTGGAAGCTTTTGGTTTTTAGAAATCCTTCACCTACATATTGAATATCATATTATCATTAAATTACATTGGTTATTACTTATTCCAGTGTTATTGCCATATATGAGGAACAAAGTGTTTATGGTATTTACTCAATGGTATTTTACTACTGTAAAATTTTCGGTCGCTTTTAGTTTTTCATTCAATAATTTTAATAATAATTTAATAATAAGTTTTAAAAACCATTTAGGTAAACACACGACTTTCCATTCGAGAAGTTTGGACATTGTTTAAATTTCTTCAATTTTTCTGGCTTCCGTATGTATCAGACAGACGTCGTAAGATTTGCGACTTGAATTGCTTAATTTTATAGATTATGGCTTTAGACACGCCATATTTTGTCGCCAATTGTGTCACTCCCGTACCTTTTTTAATCTCGTCGATGAGTTTCACTTTGTCACTTAATTTCAAAAATTTGCTCTTAGTGGACCTGGATGCTATGTTAGTTCTAACGTGATTTTAACTGTACACTAATTTATTTCGCAAGAGGTAAAGAGCGAGTACTCACGGGAACAACCGATGCTGGGGCCGAAAAAGTTGACCTAAACATTCTTTCGACCTATTCATTTGCGCACATAAATATGGAAATAACCGGAACCCTAAACTGTTTACATTATCGAATTATATGTGGTACAAGTTTGTTCACATTACCGGGTGTTCCATTTAATCCCATAGAAAGAATTTTCTGTTCAGATTAGCGCGATGTTTCCATTACCAGGTATTCACATAACCAAGCGTTTACTGTATTTTAATAAATATGCTATTCTGTGTCGAAAGCAGGCAAGATATATGTGTATATATTCTAAAGCACTAAAAAATAAATAAAATCCACAAAATCACTTTTATGTAGCATGATCTAAAACTATCTGCCGCAAAAATGCAGTGAATGTTGTGCAAAATTTTACAAGAGCGATTGGAAACGAAACTTGGTGTAAAGAAATGTGCTGTCACCAATATATTTACACATCGACGCAAGTGATGAAGAGAATAGAGATAAGTTAGAATTGGGGCATAACCGCTTACCATATCAGTCCATAACAAGCAAATAAGGACAAATGCAACAATATGGGGATTCCAATCGAATCAAAAAATGGATATAAGTCGGAAAATCTATTGCAAATTATATTCACATTCAAATACAGACCAAGAAATAATAGGGAATAGATTCAGATAAAGGCAACCAAAAAAAAAATTAAAACATTCATATTAATCAACAACTTTGGGGAAAATGAATGGAAAGGCTACCAATTGTAGTTCATTGACAAGAAAAGCAGAAATATTATTGCCAAACATAGAGTGCAACACCTTGATTTTCAGCGCTGGTGCTCTATATGCCAAGAGCACAACGCAGAAGACATATTAAGTATGATGTACGAACATCAGCAGCTAGGGAAAAGCGGTTTTTTAAATCAAATACAATCAAGCCCCTTTCTAAACTGCGGGCAGATACGAAGATTATCTAGAATACAGAAGGTATCCAGAGAACAGAAAGTATCCAGAATAAAATCCAGATTATTAACCAAGTGTAGCAAACAGACAATGCACATAAACTATAATACGCCCATGACTACAAGATTTTGCGGAAATAAGTGATTTTCACGATGCTTACTTCTGCTTTCTTGTAATCAAGCAGCCTAAGGCGGTACATTATAAATAAAACTATTGAAGCTGCAAAATGGTAGGGGTGTAGCAAGTATGTAGGAATACTGTATATTTATAGGCACGATATGGTGTGGAAAGAACTGTAACGGCGTCATAGAGTATCGTTGGGATTCTAGCTGCAGAACACCTGGTTGAGATCCAATCAAATAGCCAAGCAATTCTTCAATAACAAAGCAATAGTATATCGGAACATCGCAGTTGTCATAATCTGGCAACTAAAAGCCAAGAAACTAATTCTAATAGCGATGAGATTGGGCTGGTCAAGAACAATCACAATCCTGCAGTCATGTTGTGCATATCATGCAAACATCACATAGGCAAATTATGGATTTTACGTTCGAATTAAGAAATGTCTATCCCCAGTATAAGTTAGATATCATGTCGATAATAGTTAGGACACTAGAAAAGATTTCAGAAAACACAATGGCTAGTGCAAAGCAATACCATCCTGCTGCAACGAAATAAACAGCTTGGCAATAAATATATGTGTGATATTGGAAGACACTTGAATTGACATATATGTACGTACGTGTGCTTTAGAAGAAGCATATTCCTCCCAATTTTATAAATTTTACTACTTTTTTCATTTTATATCACTTAAAAACAGAAAGGATTTTAGAACCGAACCTTATGGTAAACACTGTTTCAATTACATATAGACCAAATTTAAACAAGATTACTTCCTGATAAGTGATCTAACATTGTTAATACTATTTATTAAATAAGTTCGTAAATCAATATTATTAGTTGGAAATTGAGGAATTAATTTAACTGGAACATTGACAAAACAATTATTTTTATCGTCGCTTTTATATCTTTCAGATTAAAGTTCAAATTGTCCGCTGCCACCATTACTTGCAACGAACAAATTAATCGTCTCCAATGACTTATATCGCTAATGGGTTTTCAAGTATCCTTCTGTCCGTATCCTATTCCCGGTATAAAGAATGTATTTGTTCTTATTACGTACACTTCTTATAAGAAAATGTACTTCCTTTGTCGTCGTCTATGTATACCGGCCAATATGAAATATACGAGCGTCATATAAATATTGTTGTCTAATAAACCACGAAAGCTGTTGTGCCATTGCATTGTGAAGTATGGCGTTGTAATGTGAAATAGCATCTATAAATTTAATAGTCTCTTGCGCATATTAAGTGTATTCCCGCAAGGTAAGCGACAGCACATTGTTTTAGCGATGTATTTAATTAAGAAGCTAAATCATTTTATAATTATGTTTATGTTAGCTGTCACATCCGTTGTCTCTAAAGTAAAGAAAAATGCATTATGCATACTTGTATTTTAATCGAGATGCTAAAAGGGTGTTCCACCGATTATTATTAACTATGTAATCAGTGAATATGTATGTATGTACTGTAAAAGGAACTATGATGATGTATTAAGTACTCTACATATATCATCATAAACTCTTCGCAAAATGTGGCCTAGTGTTGGAAAATGATTTTGATATTTTGATGATATCTGAAAATAGCCTAACTAAAGTCCACTTACAAATGCAAAGTACTTGTTCATATAAATATTATGATTATAAGTAGCTTCATTAAACTGAACGTAAGAAATATTGTTGCTGCTAGGGCCACCAGAGGTATAAGCTACCTTGTCACCAAATCTTTGAACGATAATCAAAAAGTATGAGCAAACTGGCCACATGAGTTACGTAGTGTGACAGAAAACGGAAGCATTAAAGCCGGCTGACTACAAACAACCTTGAACTCCTTGAACTTTTGTTTATTGGATGCTAGCAATGCAGGTAGATAATCTTAGCTTTTTTTAGAAAAACTATATTTGGTGACGACACCTACTTACTTCTCACACTGAGTCTGTGAATTGAGAGAATTGCTGCGTTTGGGGTTCCAAAAACCTAGGATTAATAATCAACAAACTTTTTCTTAAATATTTACTCACCCAAACAGTTACTCTGTGGTACTGGTTTTGAGTTGGCAAGTTCGTAGAAGGAGGAGAGGGCGTTGTTGTGATTACATTCAATGCAGATCCAGACCGGAGAATGCTAACTGAGTTTTGTTGACCTAGATTAGAGAGGATCCACATGGAAAATTATTATATAGAGTAAAGTATGATCTGTAAAAGCCATGAAGCCCTTGCGGTACTGAGAAAAGTTCTTCTGGATGACATGAATTGCCCAACCAGACCCTTGTAATGTCTGCTGCACTAGTCTTCTTCCTTGAAACAACTCTTTTATTTCCATTTTTCCAGTTTTGAGTGAATCAAACCTCAATTGGATTAAAAGTCAATTTATTCCATTTTTTTTGAAAAGAAAAAGTAAAATAAGTATTTGTAGTACGGAGCTACTCAAACGAAACAGCCTACACTAAAGTTTTCCTCGCAATTCCAACCCTCGAAAGTAATGTCCGCCAAATAAAGACTAAGGTATGGCAAAAAAAATTATTTGAAACTTTCTCAAAAAATGAATTTGTATAAATATTCTTTGTATGACATAAAAAGAAATGAGATATCTTATTGGGAAATCTTTTGTTTCCCCACGATGCTGAAATAACTATTCTAGCTCATGTATGTTTTTTTCATTTCACCAACTGCTGCATTGATCGTTCTCTAATTGCTACAGAAATGCATTAGAGATTGTTTTGGATTAAATTGCAAATCCTGGTACATTCTTTGACACTGGGCTTAGGTAGTGTTTAACACCGTTACTGGTATCGCTAATATTACTAATCGGATCCTTCGCCAAAGCACAAGGGGCAAGGACTGTACTTTGAATTTATTGAGATTTTTAAGAGGGCTGTCACAGATTTCATTTTACTGTCTACTGCAGCTTGGATCATCTTCTGTTCCATTCCAAAATTCTTTCGTTCAATATTTGGCAAATTCAATACTATATTTGTGGTTACTGGCGACGTGAGTAGTACAACAGGACTGCGATAATCTTGCAAAGCAGTGGGAAACTAACCAAGACTTCCTGTTAAAGTAACATTCCAAAACTAAGACATTTAAAAGAATTCGTCAATTTTACAACTGTTAAAGCTACACCTTAATGAGACGTCACCACCTGGGCACAATCATGATTTTATTTGCGTGTCATGTCCTTTGCGGCATCCACTGGGGTAAAGGGAAGAAGATTCTAAATTTCTGTTGCATTGAACAGAGGCAGTTAATACATAAAACCACTGTGATTCTGACTTAATCGAATGTTTCCTCTATCATCTTCGAATACTTTGCAGCACTCTCTTACTGATTTTTCTCCAATATTGCAGTACAATTCAAAACTAGGCCACATTAAAGAATTAAATAGTTCTTATGAATTCAATTAGTTATTTAGGGATTATTTCTGAACAATTCTTCCGAGAATTGGTAAAAACTGATCTATCACAAAATATAGCACATCCTGTATGGTAAGAGTGTCGGTTAACAAATAGAATCCTAGACAGCACTACTATTACCACATAAGTTACATACATAAATACTATCCTGCAGCTTGTTACATCGCCTGTTAAAGCCTCCACATCAAAGACAAAAGTAGGGCAGATATTAGTCACAAAAAAGACTATTGCATATATAATGGGCGCAAGATATGTATGTATGTATAAATAGAATCCAATTCTATTTATAAACCTGTATGAAGTAGACTGAGTCTAGTATTTATTAAATCACACCACTATAACATAATTACTCGTTTAGTAAATGTCAATGTCACTAACACAAGTAATAAACACGTAAATAATTGTCGTTTAGAGTAGGTAATAATAAGCTATCGAAATGAACAGTAAATCATATTGAAGAACTAGATTTTCTAGATCTGAATATATGTACATATAATAAATGGATATTCCAATTAATTGCTACCTTTCTTCGAATTAAATAAAGTTACCACCTATATTTATTATCTTTTATGTAGGTCATATAATAGAAAAAATGCAATGATAAAACTATCATTATATTAGTAAATATATGAATAAACTGTTACCATGTACAGATTCTGTATCGTTCTATCAATACTGTAGTTGCGAAGATCCAAGTCACGTAATACGAAGAAAAAGTATAAAGGAAAAAATTTGAACGTTAGAAAGATATATTGGTAGCCGAACCAGAAGAATTCTCCCAAAGGTTCAAGTGAATACACCTATAAAAAATGAATTATACTTACTTGAGGTGCTGTGCTAGCGCTTCGGTGTTTCAGGAGCTGAATTCTAATTGATAATTAATAAAATATACGGCGTTCTACATTGCACATCCTTCTTAGGAAAGAACGTGAAGCAGATGCGCCTATCAAAGATGGAGAAGCTATTGTTCACATCATGTGGAATAAATTCCAAGCACGTATGGGTACATATAGGGTAATATTTATTCACATGTAGTAGTTGTATACTCAAAAACGTCAGAATTTACGGCTCATATACATATAACGTGTTTGAAAAAGTTCTGATTTATACCTATTTGTACTAAAATCGTTAAGGTAAAATTCCATGGTGTAAGTATAGATAATATTATACGACGCTCTAGATTTAAAATGTCACCGTTGAATATCTAATTTACTTACCTAATGGAGCATTATTATGCTTCAGGAAATTTTTATTTGTGTACTGTTTGCAAACTTTAATGCTTAGTGAATTAAAGATGCATATGTCAGTCAATTCAATGATTTTAGCTAACTATTCCAGTAATGTCAATGCATAGGCTGATCGGATTCTTACTTCCAGTGACGCCTCTTCAAACTCGAGCATTGATAGGTAGCTGTAGCGAATCTTATGTCATACTAGCTACAAGTCATCTTTGTCAACCCAAGCAAAACCCCATTTGTCCCATTCACCAAGAAGAAAATACTCCAAAAGAGAAATACTCGCTGGACACAGTGTTCCTGAATGGTGTACAACTAAACTACTTCAGGGAAGCCAAATATCTAGAGATTACTCTCGGCTGCAGACTAAATTGGAACCAGCATCTTCATAAAGTTCTCCAAAAGGCTAGAATGGAAGCGATGCTCACCTGCCCAACTGCTTCAATGGAGGTATTACTGTGATTAGCACCCTTGCACCTGGTAATTAAGAGAACTGCAGTTCTCAGTGCTAACCGGCTGAGTATATCACATCGATTTAAATAGGGTGACTTAACCGGACACTTAAGGATTCTAGATGAACTCCGAGAAGAAATTCCATCCTTAACTAAACCAACGGACAGCATGATTGTCAAAGTGCATCACGAGCGACCATTTAGGGTGCTATTTCCGAGCCGCGACGAATGGAGCTCTGGTGGACCCAACTTTGAAAATGGAGCCCGTGTCTGGTATACAGACGGATCCAAAACCAGCAACGGTAACACCAGCTCAAGAAGGAACTTAAAGATTGGGAAGCAAAAGAAATGGCATCCCTCTGGAGGAAAACACCCGGACAAAGACAGACGAAGAAATTCATCAACTGCTCGCCAAATAGTAATAAAAAACTGAGAACTAAAACAGCCGAGCATATACTTTGAGAGTGCGAAGTACTGGGCCGGCAAATGTTTTAGCATCTAGGACAGGCGACTGTAACACCTGATCAAATTAAGGCCTTGGCACCCAAACTCATCCTGGGATTCGTTAGGAACATTGGATTAGAAGGGTAGTGAAAGAATAGGTTATTCACAATAGATAAACAGGTCGCAGTGAGGTGAGGTTATAGAGCCTGCACGACGCTTCTTTTACAATACAATACAACTAGAAGTCATTGTGTACTACCGCAAAAACAGTTTACGCTAGACAGGAACAGTAGCAGCAACCGTTTGTCTTTGTTCGTGGTGTCAATATCTGTAATAACTTATGTAGTATCGAATCCAATATTGCACAAGTTTGGTTATAGTGTATTCCGTGCAAAATTGTGCAATAACTGTGAACTGCAAGACAAATTAGTTATTAGCCTCTTGTTTCGTTCTAAAAACAGAGAGTTCAAAAGCAAGCGAATCTCAGTGCTTCCACCAACGCAACAAATTAAAAAATGTTAAGGTTAGCATATGTATTCTTGCTTTGGATTAGGAACTTCTTAATACAGAAACATGCTAAAAAAGAAGGAAAACGTTAACATAAACACGGATGACAGAATCAGGTTTTTGCAAAAGCAGGGCAATGAAGGAGGCATACACCATGAACCATTTGTATAAATCTGAGGCTCCGAACGATGAGTACTTGGATGAGAACTCCAAGACAGTTTTTCATGAGGTTCAGTCTTTCAAAGTTAAGTTTTTACTGAAATGAATATTGATGACATTAACTGTCGCATCCAAGCCGCAAAGCTTGGTAACGCTCTAGGCATCCACTCTATTTACAATACGGATCTATTAAACTACTTTAAAAACCATCTAAAACACTAAGACTAATGTTGTAGAAGCCATAATAGATATTTCTCTCAGATTTGTAAATGTGCAACGGTTGTGACAACATCCAAATCTGTGAGGAACACAGCATTATCGAGCCTCTCTAAGCTAACTTAAGAAATCAAATTACTGCAACTGAAACTGATTCAGCATGAATAGTTTAACTTCGAAGGATTCTCTACTATCTTCCAACCACAAAGCATCTCTGAGTGATGGGCGCAGTATTTTTGGAGATTCAAGCATCCTTTGATACAATCTAGTGCCTGAGAAAGCTTTATACACTTATATCAACCAGAACTGATCCCAGCCTCGTCAGATTTATTGGTTCCTATTTCGAGGAAAAAACATTTCCGTGGGAGCAGGATAATTGCTTCTTCAGAGATAATTATCAAGAAAGCCGAAAATTGCAAAAGGCATCTATGGGATTTCTAACTGATTACCCAAACGTAAACTAAAAATAATCATTTCCAGATGTGTCTAGCTTACCCAGAAGTAATCCACTACATAATATGTACATATATGAATGGACGACTTTAGACTATGTCGTTCTGTATAAGTTCCTGTTATGTCCAATAATTACGCAAAACTATGGGCATTTTGAAATAATAAGGCTCAGTGTCTCAGTTTTTGGAAGATGATGATGTGGATATAATAGCAAGCTCAGAAGAGATATGAGAATTATTTATTTGGAGCAGCTTGTCCTGCAATTGGCTGCAAAAACGCAGAAGCGCTTAGTCTTCCAAAAACTTTTCAGACGCCTGGATTGGACTGAACTAGTGGAGTATCACTCTGTAAGATTATCTAGACCATAGTTGGCACCATCCGCTCAGCTAGAATATCTGACCACGTTAGGATAAATGATTTAAAGACCCCATTTGTAGTTATAGTACCATTAGTATGATTCCGCTGTTTCTCACTATCGCTTTCTTTGATTGAATAAAACAATTTTTCTTTAAATTGTAGTCGTTGTAATATTAGTCATAGCATAAAACTCCATAACTGTAGTTTCACAAGTACCTCACTAACGAGAATGTAATGCTCAATCCCAGCACTGTCTAAATCTAGATACACAAACATTCGAGTCCAAAAATAAAAATTAAATTTACTTTTTAACATCATTTTCTATATGTAAAACTTATCAACCACGCCTCGTGAAAACTGTACCAATCCATTGCCAAATAATCCGTGAAACAATTAAAGTTTATTGAACTTCATGATTGAGACATAATCTGTATGACCTCAATCTGATAATGAGAATTTTAGTTTAAATATTTCACTGTCGCTGCTGCTGACAATTTTATTAACACCAAAAAAAAGTCATCGCACCACAGCAGTTTTTGACTAGATAATAATGTCATAGGTGTCTATGAGATTAAATTTTCCCTGTTTGGTTAAATAGATATATTAGTTTTTTAATAGCTATTACGTTTATTATAAATACCGTAATTTCGAAAATGGATTAGAAAGTTATTTACATTTGTAATTAAATAAACGCCTCGACCTGTCTTGTTTCACACCCTTGCTATAATACCTAGAATATGTATGAGTACAAATCCCTGCACCTGCAGCTTTCCTCATACTGCAGGAGTAAGTTCGAGGTTTACGAACTTTATTATAAAGTTGGGATAAAGACCCGAGATATATGGAACAATAGTTCACTTTGCAAGTGGTGTAATAAATATGACACCCTAACACATTAAGCGCAGTTTGAGCTTGATATAATTCCTCACCTGGTGATATTTTACGCATAAATTCTATTACGATTTACAGTTACACTGTAACTTCGTCATATTGTTCAAGAAGACGGTAGATTAAGTTTTTAACACAAAACAGTTCATTTTCGACATGTAACTTTTAATATTGCATCGATCCTGATTAATAATCACCAACCTAATGTGAACTGAAAGTTCAACTCTCATTTTCAACACAAATAAAATATGTGTCATACTGAATTATACATATATCACAAAACCAGCGCTGCCACCTGATATAAAATGTACTTTCATTTACAATGTAGGTCAAAGAAATGTCGAGCATTAATAATCTGCTAATTCTTCATGAATTTGGAATATACTGAAATAAATATTGCAACGAAATACTTTTGTGCATTAGTCAATGGTACTATATTAACTAGCATGTTCAAGTTGGAGTATATTGAAATTTATGAATACTCTTAGAATATTATTGAAGGACAATGATGATTGAAAAACTCGCCAGGTTTAACAGATCTACATATGCTTACCGTCTTTAATAGAATATGATATCCTCCTACATCTTAGTAGTAGTAAATGGATAATTTACTACAATCTCAGAGCAGTCATAAGTGCTTCCAATACTATGTACCAGCCATGTAATTACAGCGACACAGCAGCACACGTTACTTTTCATATATCAACAGTCTAAATTTCATCGGGATAACTAGAAACACCATTGAAGGGTATCTTATTACTCTGGATTTTTTCAGATTTTTTATTTTAAATTTTTACCTTTTTACCGATAAAAATGGAGGGAACACAAGTCATGTTTATAGTTTTGAAGCGAATTTATTAGACCTAAAAAAATAATATTCTGTTACTAAACATCATTTGAGATAATACTATGATGTATTTAACATCACTTTTGATATAACAACATTACGAGGACAAATATTTCCTTTTCATTAAAGAATAGGCTTTTTTAATTTCGATATAATCACCCCTTGTTAGAGTGAAGGGTCCACTACCTTTTAACTGAATATGGTCGTAGAATACGTATTCTTTTTTACCACTTGTTTGTCCTCGTGAGACGGCCAATCAAACGTTTCAAAATTTTCTTTCAGAAACTTGACTACAGAGGTTGCTTCGGCTATGGAAATTATTCGACCCAGACACCAACTGACGTCATAATAAACGGCAAAGTATTTTTCAGCTTCTAAAGTGAGTTGCTTTACTGATTCATCAGGAAACAACAACAAAAGAAACTATATGTTTCTTATTTTCCCCTGATACTAAACTATTGGGGTAATAAGAAACATATCTTTTCTAGCGTTTGTGTTTGTGACAAGAAAAATTTGAAAAAATCACATTTCAATCGTCTACAAGCACAAGTTACCAAAACTATAAATAAAAATATTTCCTATGACAATTTTTTTTTATCTGAAATGCACTACTTTGATCTGGTGAAGTTTTAGGAAGACTTACTTTGTCTGTCAAGAAATCAACAAAAATGAGCAGTAAAACCCAAATTCTTTTTGTCTCTTATAGTAGAAAGGTCTAAATATCCTATAATTTTTTTCAGATTTTTTTCCGCGGAAACAAAAATATTACAAAACAAATATCTTATTACCCCTGTTTCTTATACTCCCACCCTCCCCTACTTGTTATTTAAGCTTTTAAAATGCGAGTAAATCATTAAATATTTTTAATGGTTAATAATTTACAGAAGCTCTCGCCTTATTTGTACATTAGTACGGTACCGCCAACTCATCGTTTCTACGTCGTATGTTAGTCGTCTCTGGCACTTTCAGTCAGATAATTATCACCTAAATCTTGAGCATTGCTGCACGCTGCATAATGCAATTTTCTGGTATGGTCCTTATTCTTTGTTGTCTAAATAATTGTGTTCATCTTCGTCTGTAGTTACCGTTACATAACGTTCTAATTGCTTCTGTTTGTTTGAGGAATATTTCGAGCACTTTGGACGTGTGCCCCATATAATTAGTCTATGTATGTATATGTGTCTATACTTATATTGTCCATAGGCGCCGCGAATTTCATTCTACAGATAAAGTAAATTACAGTTTCTAAAATATATCTATGCTCCCAACATATTTATGGTTCCGTGTTCTTCTTTTATAAGGCATTATCGTACTGGTATAATTTTCCCCATTACAACCTGTTCTTTGTTGCAAAAATTTATTATTTGTGTGTGTGCAGGGGCACAAGGACATACCAGGCAATGAAGTAGCAAGCAAACTGACCAGACCACCAGAACCGAGTCTGACAATAATTAAGACTGTAATACGTGGATAAGTGGTACAATAGCTGAGTGGATTACAAAAGCACACCAAGTACATTGGAACAACGTTGAAAGGCAGCAAACGGATGACGGGGCAGCCATCTTACCAATAAGCAGCGGATGTGCTGGTTCTTAACTTAGAAAACCTTAGATATGGTAGATTTTCCCTTTTGACAGCTGTGGTGATTTTCGCTAAGTACTTATTACGATCAAAGTGCTTCCTGCATCTATTCTTATAACTACTTCAAAAATGTTATAGAAAGAACGTACAACTGCTATTGGTCCTTAATTGTTTGGGATTGTTTCTTCGCCCTATGTTGGATTCTTTCGCCTTTCATACGGCCATTGAATTTTTGTTAATTTTCTTGAAATTTTATATATAATTTTATTATTTTACTTCTACTTCATCTGTCACAAGTTTTAGGTAAATCGAATTGCGACATATTTTATCGGATTCTTGTAAAAAATATGCCGCATACTGGATTGAGTTAAGTATCTGCCTAACAAGATTTTCTTCTAGAGATGTAAAATGTGAATTTAAATAATTAGAAATTAAAATTAGTTTTTATCAATCATTTGAGGAGTACTTAGTATGTGTATATTGTCTCTTCATTTATATTATTTTATTCTCCCCCGTCAGATAATCTATTCGTTACCTGGTGTACCTTCTTTTTATTTTAATTAATTCTGTATGTTTATATTGTATTTTTCTTATTTCACACAATTTGGCCAATAAACCACTATTATTATTATTATTATTATTATTACTGCCCCTGTTAGGGAAAGACAAGAGTAATTTTGAGTACAAAATGATCTTTGTTGAGGTTATGTCAAATGTAAACAGATTTTTGCCCTTTTACTCTTCAGCTTTATCTTCAACTCATTCATTAGCTTTACTTCCTTTTAGTCTTGCTTGCAACTTCACCCAAATCTACACTATGTCTGTCTATATCGTCAACAAATTCGGCAAAATTTATGTCTCACTTTCTACGAGCGATAAGCTACAATTATTAAAAATTGAAAAATGTGTCTGGGATAATGAGACGTGAAAATGTGACAAAAGTTTAAGATCGGCATTTGGAGATCCCACACCATCGTTGGCTACTGTTTATAGCTGGTATAAAGAATTTGAACAATAGTTTGCAAGTCGGTGGTACACAGAAAAGGAGCTGGCTTTCCTTTATCTGCTGTTGACCCCCGAAAACATTACTGCGGTAAAGAAGAATCATCTGACAGATTTAAGTACAAAAAACAGAACGTGTTAGAATTTGCCAAACTGTCAAATTTTATTTTCTTATGAGATTATAACTCGGTAATAAATTTTTATTAATGTTGAAGTGCCTTTTGCACTTAGAATAGCTCAATGTGTTGCATAATCAAGTATTAGTTCAATTATCCTCTTGCATAACACATCAGTATGTTGTGAAAACAATCGACAAGATATTGTACACTAATGTATGTACATAGATACATACATCAAGCATTGCACGAAAGAGGAAATTAATACATACTCTTATGAGGTGATCGATTAATTATATCACATTAGCATTTCATTGGGAACTTATCGGTGACTTTTAATTATAATATAGCGGTGCAAATGTCTTCGGCAAGGTCGTCTAGTAACGCAATAATAATAACCCAATATATGACTAATTCATTCGTACGACCAGTGAAAAGCATACACGTAAGCACAAATGAACCAGATACACCCAACCGCTTCGGTTTTTCTTTGTACTTTCGTCCTTGTTATTGTGTTGCTTACTAAGCTAATTTTACACAAATTTTCATTCTTATTGAACACATATGCCAGTCACATTATACATCGGGCGTATATCTATACCCGGATACCGTAGGCGACATCTGCGCGAGTAAATTACGTTCTGAAACGCTGTTTGGTAATAAGTGCAATACTCCCACAAGAATTGAATTGACCGTTTAGATTAAGTAACACAGTACCCAGTACTAATGTATTGCGCTTACAATTAATGCTGTTTCTATATAAAACGGAACATATTAAGACTGAAATAGGAATTGCAGGTTCTACGATGTGTAATACAAGAATATAGCACATTTTACAGTTAAAGCCTAACCAGAAATAACCACAACGACAGAAAGAAATTAACGACTAAAATCAAATTAAGTTTGTTTGTCGTTTACATCAAGAACTTCCATACAACTTCCGTTTAGGTCTTAAACGTATGAGGTGGTATTTTTTTTTGAGTGTAATTAGATTCTGTAATTTCGTTAGTATCGCAATTAAGTTAGTGATTCGTGATAAGCGTGTGTTCCTTACGAATTCATTCTAAAGACAACCTTTGATTTTCCCTGAAACCTGACAATAAAAGGTAAAGTTTTGTACTTAACCTGGCTTTTGCGTGTACTCGCTAACTAGTTCCAAAAAGGAAATGGTTGCCAGATATAGTTATGGAAAACACAGACGATGGAAGAGGAGGACTCGCATTGTTAATAAAGCATAGTATTGAATCGACCAATATTTCCATTAATTTCCTTAACGATCCGAGATTCAAAATTCTAGCATTTAAAATTCAGAATCTTTGTATAGCATCTGTGTATATTCCCCCAAATACACTTGTAAGGCAAGAAACTTTATTAATCGTATCCGAAATTTACTCGAACCATTCATTATAACTGGTGATATAAATGCTAATCATCTGGATGGGGCAGTAAGCAAGAAAATAGAAATGGAGATTAAACTGCCAACTTTCTGCTAAAGGCAGACCACTCCTCAAACATAATCGCACAAACTATTCCAGATTTAATGAAACGAATCAATAGAAGAAACGACACAATTTATCTAACATGAATACATTTTCAGCAATCTTTATCTATTAATTAAACTAGAAGAGATATGCGAAAGTGTAAGGCTACCGCTTCGATACCCACATGGACACCAAATACTCCCCACCGTTTGTTAGACCCCATACAGGGGTATGTGGTGTCATTGGAACTATGCCATTAGAGCACCCACCCAGAACGAATCTGAATGTCAAACAAGAAGCGAGAATCTGACGAACATACGAGCTCTAGGGATAGGACTCGCACCTTCGTATATCTCCCTTGTTGTAATAATAAATGAAAAATGACTAAAAATTTTATATTCATGTTGAATAGATCCTACTATTTCCCAGAAAAAGAACCAATTAATTGCCGATCAGAAAAATTGAATTCTATTAATTTGGAATCACATTGACTTGTTTGAAGAAGAAACAATCGTAAACTCCATTGAAGACCAATTGAACATTATCAATAGTGAACTCCAAATAACAACGTCATTGCCATATATTTTCGTAATAATATTGATCAAAAACTTCGCCAAAATCGGCAATTTCGCCGTGTAAAAAACTTAGTAGATGACGTCCATCTTTTAACCGGACAACAGCAATGACCCTCATTGAACTTAATATAACTTCCCTCAGAATAATGGTAACAGTATCCATCAAGAATCTCATTAAAACCTCCCACCTTTGTCGTTAAAACTTATCGAAAATTTTGGAAGGCACACACAAAAACGCAACGACAAAATTTAGTAAAACGAATCAGTAGAAGAAACGACACAATTATCCAACATGAATACATTTTTAGCAATATATAAAAAATAATTAGACTAAACCAGGTATACGATAGCTTGAGACTACCACTTCGATACTCACATGGGCGCCAAACACTCCCAACCATTTGATAGACCCCATACAGAGGTATTTTGGTGTCAGCGGAACTATGCCATTAGAGCACCCACCCGGAACGAATCCGAATGTCAAATTACAAGGGAGAACCTGACGAACATACGAGTTCTAGGGATAGCACTCGCACTACCGTATACCTCGTCTGTCCAATAATAAGTGAAAGCTAACTGAAGGGTATGTATTCATATTGAATCCGACCGAAAAAATTGAATTTTGCAGGTAGAATAAATTCAAATTGATAACCCCCAAGAGACAGCCAATTAAGTGTATGTGTTATGACGACGATAACACAATTCGAACTGAATGATTGAAATCGAAGTTTGGGACGAAAACACGACTAATTTATTAGTTACCACACGAATATGCGGGAATATCGTAAGTAGAAGAAACATGAATAACAGAACTTCAACAGACCGATATTTACAGATGCGTCTGTTCGCAACAACGATACGACTCGAACTGAATGACTTCCGGAGATAATTACAAAACGAATACGTCATTCAAGGTCATTCGTGACGTCAGCACACATCTGATGGATAACATATTAGTTATTACCGGTAAAACACCGATTAATTGGCGTGAATTAATTAATTAATTACTGCACGAATGTGAGTTATATATGTCTGCTGCGTAACAATTCCCACCAAGACCCCCAGCAAAGCTTCCCATTTGCGACGTTATAAAGTTGGAGAATATTGTAGACATAACAGCCGAAAGAGGAACGACCAAATTTAGTGAAACAAATCACTGGAAGCAACAACACAATTATTCAACATGAATACATTTCTTGCGACAAATAGGAAATAATTAGACTAAACGAGGTATACGATAGCTTGAGACTACCCCTTCGATACTCGCATGGGCGCCAAACACTCCCAACCATTTGATAGACCCCATACAGAGGTATTTTGGTGTCAGCGGAACTATGCCATTAGAGCACCCACCCGGAACGAATCCGAATGTCAAATAAGAAGCGAGGACCTGACGAGCATACGAGTTCTAGGGATACCACTCGCACTACCCTATACCTCCTTTGTCCAATGAAAAGTTAAAACTTTGTATTCATGTTGAACAGATCCTACTATTTCCCAGAAGAAGAATCAGTTAGTTGCCGACCAGAAAAGTAACATCCCATTAATATGGAACTACATATATTAACTAAAGAACAAACAGCCTTAAGTTCCATAAATTCCATAAATAAGAACATCGTTGCCATACATTTTCGAAATCTCCCACAA
>SMLS01063955.1:0-12676 GCA_004785975.1 Popillia japonica
AAGACTTTGGAAAAGGTCAGAGAGCGCTTCTATTGGATAAATTGCAAAGAAGATGTCAAAGATTGGTGTAGGAAGTGCGTAACCTGTGCCACCGCCAACGGACCTCATAAGCGAAGAATAGCCCCGATGAAGCAATATAACGTGGGTACTCCATTCGAAAGGATTGCAATCGACATCGCTGGTCCATTTCCTACGACAGATAGTGGAAATAAATTTATTTTAGTAGCAATGGATTATTTCAGTAAATGGGTGGAAGCGTACGCATTACCCAACCAGGAAGCTACTACAGTGGCAGAAGTGCTGGTCAAAGAATTAGTCTGCCGTTTTGGTGTGCCACTCGAGTTACATTCCGACCAAGGACGCAATTTCGAGTCAGCAGTTTTCCAAGATGTGTGCAAAATATTGGGAATCCATAAAACCAGAACCACTGCTTTGCACCCACAGTCTGATGGCATGGTGGAACGCATGAATCGAACAGTTATAAAATATTTGTCAAAAACTGTCGCCGACCACCAACGTGATTGGGATCAACAACTTCCTCTATTTCTTCTGGCATATAGAGCATCAGTTCATGAAACGACAAGTCAAAGCCCGGCCAACGTAATTTTTGGTAGAGAACTACGACTACCATGCGACTTGAAGTTTGGTTTCAAGCCCGATGAAGAAGTAGTTGGAGAAGACTACGTGTCCAACCTCAGGAAGCGAATGGATGAGATCCACAGCACCGTAAGAACCAACATCCATGAGGCAAGTGACCGAATGAAGGAGCGTTATGACATTAAAGCGGACGAAAACTCATACCAACGAGGAGATCTTGTGTGGTTGTATAATCCCAAGCGCCGTCGTGGATATTCCCCTAAACTACAGCGATCATGGGAAGGACCCTACGAGGTACTCAAGAGGATTAACGATGTAATCTATCGCATCAGACGGAAACCGAGCGGTAAACCAAGAGTGGTCCACTTCAACCGACTAGCCCCATTCCTCGGAAACAACCACGAGGAAAACAACGAACAGAATGTCCGGGTTTGTAACGTTCCAAGTGCCGAGGTTACTTACGACGAATTCATGGCCAACTACGGACAAGGACGCAAGGTTCGTCATGCTGTCACGACCGAAATCCAGCAAGACCTATTTCTGGCCCCCGGAAACCACGCCTTGGCACACTGCGTTGCCAAAGACCTTAAGATGCAGAAAGGAATTGCCAACGTTTTCCGGCAAAAGTTTGGCGGGACCGAGAGTCTGAAGAAACAGCAACCACAAATTGGAAAAGTCCTATACCAAACTGTTCGAAACCGGCCCTTATTTTATTTGGTGACCAAAGAGTCAAGTTCTGGAAAACCATCTTACCGCACGATGTGGGACGCTCTGGAAAGTCTTAGGGAATACCTGCTAGAAGAAGGCCTCAACAGACTGAGCATACCAAAGCTAGGATGCGGATTGGATGGATTGGATTGGAGAATCGTGAGAAGTATGATCGAAGAATTGTTTCGACATACTGGAATTGAAATCGTGGTTTGCTGTTACAACCCCCGAAGAACAGCAATGACGAGAAAGACCGTGCCCTGCTATTTCTTTGAGAAATCGGAATGCAGAAAGGGACCAGAGTGCCGTTATCTCCATGAAGCCGGTGAGCGGCGCTGTTCCGGGACGGAACAGCCTAAGGAGGGGGCAGTGTTACGAATGGCGCCATCTAGCGACAAAGCCGTTTAAAATGGATTACGCAGTGCACTGTAATTATGATATATGGATGGTTCGCGTGTTTTCTGGAGACATTCTAGAGAGGGCGTTCTAGAACAGTCTAGTTTAGTGTAGAGACTTCTAGAAGCTATATTTTATGTATATAAGGGTGACAATCTCGTATGCGGGACAGTCTTGAACTAGCGCGTAATTAGAACGGACGCTGTGAAAATAAATACGAAACGTGCATATAAATTTGTGTTAGTTAAAATAAATAGTTTAATTAGTGTTCTACGTTACCAAGTAATTCTTAAGTGTTAATTAGTTTAAATAAATACTCCTGTTAAAATATTATCGCCTGAAGATTATTTAAAACCCTAAAAACGTAACAATAGTAAATAATACGTAGATGTCTAAAAATAATCTTGTCTATCGTCATTTTAACATTAAGATATTAGTTTATGGCACTGAGCTCGTTCTAATTTGTAATGAGAATATTTAATTGAATTAATATGTTAACATTTAATTATTGCATTAATACAAAAGATATAGTTACACATACTTTTTATATCTAGCACAAGGTTTGCTGCAAGGGAGATCAAAACTAATTGAAGTAAATCGTGGCGTGCGCTACAAGCTTCGAGCAAGAGATGAAAACGACATTGATGCAATGTTCGTTGATAGAAGACATTCCACTCCCAATGGACACACTTTAATAATATGTTGCGAAGGTAACGCAGGATTTTATGAAGTTGGTATAATGGGCACTCCAATTGAAGCGGGATACTCTGTTTTGGGATGGAATCATCCAGGATTTGGTGGCAGTACTGTTAGTAGTCAAAATCTTTTAATCGGCCGACACATTATTGTAAACATATTTGAAATGAAATTACTTTAAGGGTACGCCTTATCCTTCTGAAGAACAAAATGCAGTTGATATTGTAGTTCAGTTCGCTATACATGGTCTTGGATTTAAACCAGAAAATATAGTATTATTCGGTTGGAGTATTGGTGGATATTCGTCTACATGGGCAGCAATGAATTATCCAGAAATCAAAGGAATCGTATGTATTACTATGAAAATTGCGTTGTACTACTATCAATTATCTGCACAAGATTTTAGACGCTACTTTTGATGATATTCTTCCATTAGCATTGCACCATATGCCCAAATGGACAGAATCAATAATAAGGTTATCTATAAGGGAATATGTAAACTTAAACAACTTTGAACAACTTTCTAAGTATCCTGGTCCAATACTGATATTCAGGAGGAGTCAAGACGAAGTAATTTGCACTAGGTAAAGCATGATTTCTAAGTAAACAGTTTTAATACACTTTGTACATCTTTAGTGAAGGTGATATTTCAACCAACAGAGGTAACAATCTGTTGGTAAAACTACTGAAGTACCGTTATCCATTAATAATAGGTGATTCACAAATAAAATTACTAGAGGACTATTTGTCAACTACAGGAACTAGTCAAGGTGAGTGAATATATATTAAGTAAAGAAAGAAAGTATAGATAATAGGAAAAAGGATCCTTCTTATAAAAGTAAAGGATTCACATAATTTGTAGGTTATTTGTTTTGTATTAGATTATTGTGATAACAATAAAACACTATAAATGTACAATTCTAATGTTTAGTAGTAATTTGATAATTTTGACTCTTTTCTAGTCATACTCCATTTTCAAAAATATTCTTATGATGCTCTCAGACAGTTTTGACGTATTTTTTTTGACATGATTAAGTTTACAGGAAGATTATGATACTACCAACAAGTATAATGAAAGCGTGGATGCGTGGCATGCTTAGCAGTCAAGTTGTTGCATTGTAAATTTATTTATGCTTTACGCGTACTGCAGCCCGTTGTGATTTCATTTTCCACTACAGAACAGTACCAAATAATGATCGTTATTAACACAATAGAAACCCGCAGCACATTATTTTATTTTTATACAAACTGATTTTCACAACAAATAATATAGGCAACGCCACCTCTTGTCTAATATAATTTCACAGGAAGTATGATTATCGATTAGTTCGAGTTATTGATACCGAGGGCTGTGGACGTCCCCTTAATCCTACGAGTAAAGAATTAACAGGAGATAGTATAAAGTGGTAGGGGTATATCAATTTGTTAGACGGAAGTAACCACATTGTGTTAGGTCAGTTATTGCAATATGGTGGATTGTTATTTTCCGGTAGAATATAAGCGAAATGGATTTATATATGAATCATAGTAATTATATTACATATTTTTTTGTAAATTGACTTGTGAGCGCATGGCTGCACTGGGAAATAGATATATTTGTCAATAAGACAATGTTTTCTCATCGATTCTATTATATGTCAAACAGCTGGCATTGTGTTGTGTACTCCATGTATCCAGTGGCGCAGCAGTATTTCTTTTTAATGAATGTTGGTTGATATTTCCTACTGGTCAACAGTTGGATTGCGTAAATTTTACATATCTTAATCCAATTTTTAAAACATTTTAATTCAAACTTTAAGCTTTGTATAATTAATATTATAAGAGGAGGCAAGTATTACTATAATTGTTAAAACGGAAGTTTCGTGTACAAGACAATTAGGTACCGTCTATGTATTGCGGCAGCCATATTTAGTTACCACTTTGGGCAACAAAATTCATTTCGTATGACTCTCTCCTGTATATTCTTAACTCGTTGCCTTAATCAGTGTATTCTACATATAACGCAAATTTAGATCAAAAGCTATTAACGTATTGACACGTGGAATTTTTTTTTACGTCAATATCTTTATTATTAGATATACATTGAAAATAAGTTAAATATGCCTGAAAAAATCATTTACGGCACTCGAAACTTCTAACATTTTTAAAAATTTAACTTAGTGGTTGTTTTGTAAAATATTTTTTAATAGATTTTTGTCGAGTTACAGTTATTTACCCATACAATGCATTTTCAAATTCCAGATCAATTTATTCAAAAAAATAATGTAAATTCAGATTTATGCAAATCGCTTATTGAATCCTATATATCCGAGCATTCTAAATCGTATCCAATGAGAATAGGCGATGAAATGGATGACGATCAGAAAAATCAAATGACACTATTTTTGGTAAGTTGCAATCTATTCATGACGTAATTTTATATTTCGTTTGGCATTGCAGGCTTCAAAATACTTCAAGGACTACAAGTCAACACACTGTACACCATTACCAGCTGATATGTTTCAGATGCCATGGGACGTTAACGTTGAGACAGATTATGTATTTACATAAAACTTGATAACTTATTAATTCTATTCATCATAATCCTTTTTTCAACAGCTAGCTAAAACCACCGCTGTGACACTTGGCAAGCTGTAGTTGTGAGTTATTGTCTCTTCGTGCTATAATTATTGTACTATTTATTCTTTAGTTAATAAAGAACAAGTTGAACAGAGACTTGATATTAAGCATTGGTAATTTACCAAACACCATTTGAAAAGTCAATCACAGTTCTGGAATAAAATATAGGAATAGCTAGTGAGTTTTTCCAGACTGACCAAACACCGAAATGCAAAATTTGAAATTATATAACCTTCAAAGTGAACTAATTATATCTTGGGAAAGCACCATTTAGATCTCATATTTCTTGTGTACAAATACTACTACGAATTCCTGTATCAGCGTACAATTATATCAAAATTTGACTCCCCCTACCATATTTACAGGGTGTCTTTGAAATAAAAGTAAAAAATATGAAAAATTGTGAGATACAGTTATGTGGAATATAAATCCAAAGAAATGTAGTTTAATTACGACGTGAATGCAAAAAAAGGCCGGCCTATAAATTGTAATATGTGCTGCCTATGAATCCTCAATGTGTTTAAAAAATGCCTCGATTGAACTAACGCAAGACATCGCAGAAACAGCTGTAGATGTAATAAAAACTACGAGATAACGCTGAAGAGTCAGCTTTTTAAATAGGTTTGAATGCTAAGAGTTCAATAACATCAATATGATTACTTATGAAAATGGTATCGGAGACTAATTGATAAAGGAACTTTTATTTTAAATCTATCCGATGTATGGAATTACTCTAGACATCCTGAATTGTCGTGCTGCTTCTCGTGTATTTACACCTGGATTTCTGTTAATAAGGTCCAGGAGGTCTTCTTCAGCACGCAAAACCCTACGGGCCCTCTCACGTCCACGACTTTCGTAAGATGGCAACAATCTACCGGTTTCCCGTAATCTAAACACTACCTCCGTTATGCAAGTGTGGAATGGGTCTCGACGATTTGGAAAACTCTGTCTATACATCAGACACGTTTGACGAACATTTTCACCTGTTTCACCATAAATTAAAATCAGACTGAATCTGATTATGCGTTGGATAGAGCTTAAGTATCGCTGCACCTACGCGTCACTGGGATATGCTATAGTCAAATGCAACATGCTTTCCTTAAAACACAGTGTCGCGTCGAAAGTTTTATAAATATCTTTGTCATTTTTTTTCTCGTCTCTGGGATGGAATTTGCACAAAATATTTTGGATTTAAGTTTAATAAAACAATTTCTTTCCGTTTTTCATATTTTTTACTTTTATTTCAAAGAGGTGTATATCACCTGCAACTACTTTCATCCAAGTGTTGAGAAGTAAACAAGTAACGAACACATGAAAAAACTATATAGACCTTCCATTTCTTTATATTTAGATTAAACTTTGGGTTTGATATTTACCTGAGGTTTCAAACCAATATCGCAATAAAAACTGTCAAATCAAATATCGACTAACAACTCAGGTTAGACCGGTTAGATAGCTTAGGGATATTTTTTGTTTTATTTACGTCATCTTACGTCAAAGATCACGTGGGTTTCGATTATTATTGAAAGCCTTTAATAATATGGAGCTGTTATTCGGATCCGGATAATTTACTATCCGGATTTGAGTGCTATCCGGATCTCCTATCCGAAACCTCGGACCGGATCTGCTATCCGACACCTCACATCCGAACCTGCTATTGAAAATCATCAAATTTCCATTCTTTATGAGGTTTCTCGGACTTGTATCAATAAGATTATTTTGTTCGTTAGTTCTCTAACATTAAAAAGATAAAGCCAAAATGTTTCTACGTTGTAATATTTTGCTTTGTAAAATAATAAAACAAATCAATATTATTGATATAAGTAGCTAATAGATATTGCTATGTAAATGCAATCAACAACGTTTAGAGAACTACAACGTCTTAAGAAGTACTTTATTGGTATGTTAAATAACTAAATAAAATGAAAAATCGGAAACAAAAGGTATGTAGTCTGAAGAGAAACACAAGTATAAGGTTTTACTGATTAAATAAAAAAGTAATTATCAAGCACAAATCACTTAATTTCAAACAAAAAAAATGTTTGCAGTGGCGACCTTTCTGCTTAACGCATGCATCCAACCTACATGGGTAGAGTTTTTAAGTTTGAAATATATTTGTGGTAGTTTTGTTCCTGATTTACAAACATATACAAAAAGTACCAGTATTACGTTTTTGATAGCGGATCCGGATCCGAGGTTTCGAATAGTAGATCCGGATAGTTTTGGATTCGGATATCTGCAGCACTAATATAATATACATATGTAGTTAGAGCTATACTTGCAAGATGTGTAGAAATATACAACAGTCAAGTTATACGTGGTACTAGTTTTACCCTCCCATAAACGCGTAATTCAGTATTAAGTTTACTTATATGGTGCTGCGAAGAATTCGGTACAATATAGTCGAAATAAAAATCTGTTATTTGTCAGTATTATGCTAATTACTATGTAGATATAATAGACTACAAACATTGCTTGCATATATTACTAGTCCGGATAGTTCGTATATTATTATAATATCACCAATTAACTTGGTCGCCAATATTATATTACAATTCCTGACCTAGTGAAAATTTTCCTACTGTGACTTTCGACTAAACTATCCTGCAAAATTTAAGTATCTAAAATTATTTTTTAGTTTTGACATATGTATTTTTTAGAAAAGCTAATAGTTTAAGTAATATATACAATAGTGTAATAATGCATATAAACAAATTTTCATTTTTTGGCTGCTTGAAGTATATACTTTTATAACACAAGCGTTTTTCGATTTCTATAAATTCTAAAAACTATTCAAGATTTCACACACAATCTTCACTTTAAAACGAAATATCTGTATATTTTCAAATAAATCAATAGCAAGCCTTTTGTTTTATTTATTATAGATGTTTCCTTATTTATGATGAGACCTTTATGATGAGAAACAAACTCAAATTAAATACAGATATATGTATGTACCATGTTTTTCAAATTAATTGCGAATCGAAGTGCGACAAGTTTTGGATCGATATGCAACTAAAACTACACGAATTTGCACACATAGCGATGCGTAATTCAGAATTTTTCGTAGATAGTTTGTAATTATTATTTTATTGTGTAGTACTGTTTCGTAATTTTTTATAATTTAGAACAGAATCTATATAATTATAGTAAATTATAAAGTTATAGCAGTAATATTTCCTGAAGGTTTCAGAAAAAAATTGGATAATAGTAATACATATGTATATTCCACATGCGAAAGGTATTAGATGGTATTAGGTATTAGAAGCAGCGCGGCGCATGTAAGACAAGGATAGTAGTATTGTAGCGGTAGATTCTCAAAGAGTAGCTGTTTTGCGTGTTCAATGCGTTATTTAATTTATATACATATTTATGTAGCTTTCATACTCACCGCAAAAGTGAGATTCTTCGATATAATGGTGCGCTCACATAGTAGGTACTATGATTTTCGAAAAACGTTCTTACTTTATCGAAAATGGTTGTTTAAAAACAATTTCTCGCGATTACAATGTAAACCGGAAGCGATACAATGTTTTAAAAGGAGAAATATTATGTGCGTGTAATAATTTTTATGGATTATGCTATATATAGACAAGCGTATTATTATTAATGTTAATGCTATTATCTACATCAATTTTTCTGATTTCTTTGATCTGTTATATATACGGACAAATCTCTTAAGCTGAAAACTCCGGCGTCCGTCTTCGAGAGATACAAGTTTGGCGATGATAAGAGAAGAAAGGAAGACAATTTGATGACAGAAACAGATCAAAAAAAACATTGAAATTGAAAAGGAATTGATAAAACCCGTATTTATATCAGTAGTATGCATATCTGAAAAGAATTATTATAACGCAAAGCACTAAGTGAAAAAAAATTATTAAACTGTAGTCGTGTGACGGTATGGCGACGACTTAAAGATGCTGGGATCCATTCAAGAATTATTTTTTAAAATGAGTTTTTATCATTAATAATTTGCATAATGCATAAAAATTATTACACGCACATGATACTTTCCTTTTAAAAAATTATATCGCTTTCTGTTTACATTGTAATCGCGAGAAATTGTTTTTAAACAACCATTTTCCATAAAGTAAGAACGTTTTAGAAAAATCATATACATTAGTGTGCATAAGTTATCGATCACCTGTTTACCTTAATTTTTTTTCCGTTCATCCTGTTATGTTAGTTTTGTAAAAGTTTTTACTCATTCGGTAAACGGTTGAGATGACGACCCATGCGTCATCGAAACGCATGTCCCGAATTAATTAAAATTTGTGGTTTTGAGTTACCGGAATTACCTATGACATTAATGCATATTATGAACAGGATTGGTCCTAGGACGGACCCTTGAGGTACTTCTTTGTTCACAATCTTCACTGCGGACAACTCTCCGTTGTAACACACTCGTTCTCTGTTCTGCGAGTAGCTCCTTAGGAAGCTACGTGAATTTCCTCTAACAATAATCTGTCTTTAAGGAACACTAGTTTTGTTAGTTGCTCTCTGAAAGTACGTTGTTAGTGCTGTATTTTTTACTTGTTCCGCCATTGTTGCATAATGTTTCCTTTCTGTTGTGCATACATCTTTCGATTGTTTGGTTTTAGATACTTCGTTTACATGTGTTAGTTCGTCTGTAAACCGCGGTGAATTAATCGTTTTTAGTAATTTCTTGCTACGGTGTCAGTTCCTAACGAAATGTTGCGCTACTTGCGGAAGAAAGATGCAAATCTTCTAAACGGAAAAAGAGCTACATGTTCTTTAGATCTGATTTAGTTTGACTAACATAAACTAGATCACAATTCTTACATACAATTTTGTAAATTTCATACTTTGCTCTCATTTTTACTTTGTCTTTGGGATTGATTAAAAGATTTGTTATTGTGTTATTATGTAGTTGCGTAACACATATGTAGGCTATATTGTTGAAAAATTGTTATATCTGCAATATCATGATCGATACACTAAAAATAATTGTCGAAAATAGGAAATGCAAACTACGGCGATTCGGCAAAAATTAACCGGCGTCTGTTGGGGCGAAACCCGTCAACAGATCATCCAAACTTCGGTAAATAATTGTGACTGTTAATTTAACGATTTTTTGTTTAATTAAAAATAGTTCAGCGGTATTGCTGAACAAACAAAAGGTTATACCAATCACGTTATTGTCAATGTTCTAGAGTAGAGAAATGATTTTATTGTAACCATTGCATCCGAAAAAAGTTGCAACAAACTTGTATTTGCGTAATAGGTGAGTGATCAAAAACTTATGCACACTACTATACCTACCGTATGAGCGGACCATTATATCGAAGAATTTTGCGACGAGTATGAAAGCTACATATATAAATTAAATAACTCATTGAACAAACAAAACAGCCACTCTTTGAGAATCTACCGCTACAATACTACTATCCTTGTCTTACATGCGCCGCGCTGCTTCTACCTAATACCTTTCGCATATGGAATATACATATGTATTACTATTATCCATTTTTTTCTCAAACCTTCATTAAATATTACTGCTATAACTTATAATTTACTATAATTACATAGATTCTGTTCTAAATTATAAAAAAATACGAAACAGTACTACACAATAAAATAATAATTAAAAACTATCTACGAAAAATTCTGAATTATGCATCGCTATGTGTGCAAATTCGTGTAGTTTTAGTTGCATATCGATTCAAAACTTGTCGCGCTTCGATTCGCAATTAATTTGAAAAAGATGGTACATAAAAAAAGTTAAAAAGGAAAATACAAATTAAAAGACTGAATACAAATGATATATAAAGACAAATAAAAATTAATAGCACTGGGTCTGAAATCACTTTTCTGATTGTTCTTGTAGAATAGCTGGTGTCCTGTTGTGTGGTGGCTGGGGCTTTCATTTAATATAAAGCGACCACAGGACAAAAGGGATGAAATGAGAATTACAATTTAGTTATACATATTCTATTGTATACATACATAATTTAGTTTATTCTGCATGCATTTTATGTGTTTTTTATGAATTTTAATTTCTTGATATTCACCATAATACTTAATAAATAATAGGTAATATATATCTACAGTACATTTAAAGTAAAAAATGCAGATATATTCTAAAAAGCGGGACATTTTTAAAAATCGGCTGGGCGCGGGACAGCCCACCAAAAGGCGGGACGTGTGGTCACTTTAATTTAATACCGAAACCCACGTGACCTCTTTTAGATATGCAACCCATTTAACAATATAGTAATACATATTTTTAAAAATAAAATTCCTCCAGAACTTACTTTATTTACATACTTATATGGCAATTAAAATTTTACAGGTTAGGCTTAAATTGTAAATAATCACAACTAAGTAACGGAAAAAGTAGTTATAATAAATGTTGAAATTATTATTATTAATAAATGTAATGAAAGTGGTTTCAGTTGTTATCTAAACAAATATTTACGCTGCGTTTTAAATTTTCCAGATTAGGCCGGTTAGATAGCTTAGGGATATTTCTTGTTTTACCAATATATTATTTACGTCATCTTACGTCAGAGATCACGTGGGTTTCGATTCTAAATGAAAGTTCTGCATTGCTGGCAGTCTGGAATTTATTTGGTTGTTTATGGTCTGGAACCGGCGTAGAAGTAAAACATCATAGTATACACAATTTGTGCGTTGACTAATCTTTGAACGCTCAATTTATGGAAGAGTATTGTTAGTAGTAGTAAACTAATGCTACTACTGTAAAGTTGCAGTAGATGTCCAATTAATTTAAAACTTTAAAGAAAGTAATTTACGTATTTTTATAGTAAATAAACAAAAAATGGTGAGCGAAAGGGTTAAATTAATTTTTGTTCTACAAATTTCGATGTACGTATTTTTACAAGTGACGATAAGACTTCTGCTATGCCTGCATTTTGTATCTTGATATTAATCTATAATTGAATCTTGATATTCCATTAATGTGTTCTTTTGATTAATTATTTATAACTTTGTGAACAAATCTACTTCCCTCTAAAAATTGATAGTCACTGGCGGATTTACCTTGAAGCCCGGGCCTAGGGCGGCCAAGCGTGGCGGGAAATACACTATTCTAGGCTAAAAACGCTCGTTCGCTGGCTATACGCCTGACGGTGGCGATATAATCGGGGCGGCTGATACTACACGGCCTAGGGCGGCCAAGACTATAAATCCGCCACTGCTGATAGTATGTCTAATACAATCGATGCTGGTAACTTGAAAGTACATAATAAAAATGAAATTGAAGGTGAGACACAGGCGAAGCGAAATTTACATTCCTTGAGAGGATAGAGTCGATTATGCAGACGAATCAATTATAATAATCCATTAACGAATGTAATCTGTATCGTATTCTATATTGTATCAGGAAAAAGACGCAACTTCATCTATACCGATATACATAGGTAATTTGCGAAGGTATCAAGTGCCTGTGACCATTGATTACTGTACCTGTGACGTCTTGAACTCTTTGTTCAATTAGATACAGTATTCTGTAAATAAGATCAGATTAATTTAATGTTAAGATATAGTAAAGCACTCCTATTTTCTTGTATCAATATGGTAAATGAAATAACACATCTTGTCTTTCAAATTCCAACACTACCCTAGATTAGACATTCCACATTATTCTTACAAATTTTATTGTTTTATGCTTTTC
>SMLS01063957.1:0-12707 GCA_004785975.1 Popillia japonica
TTGGAAATGAAGGAAGCATCATTTCCAAATACACGCCGAGCCAACCGTCATTGGTTTCAACACGATGGTGCTCCTTCGCATTCCACATTATTGGTAATCTTTTTCATGAACATAGTGTTTATTCTTCATAATTATTATTATTTTAGGTTAGACAACATTTAAACACCAGATATCCAAACAAATGGTTAGGCAGGAGCGGTACATTCCCATGGCCCGCACGATCACCCGACCTAACGTGCTTAGATTTCTTTTTGTGGGGTTATATTAAAGATAAGGTGTACGCAGTAGAACCAACAAACATTGAAGACCTGATTCAAACAAATAGGAACGTGTTCTCTACAATAACCCTACAAATTTTGAGAAATGTTACAAATTATCAAAATAGGATTATGTTATGCATAGAAAAGAACGGTGGACATTTCGAGCAATTTCTTTAGTTTTCTCTTTGTTTTTTTGATTTTTTTGTTTTTAAGTGGAGTAAATTTAAAGTGGGGCACTTTTTACCATGATATTGCGTTTGTCTGTTAAACTGTTAAACTTAGGTATAGGGAAAGCTATAGCAAAGTTGTAGTATATTAAACTGTGCATTTTAATGGCCAATAATATACAGGGTGTTCTATTTGAATTAACGGAGATTTTTCATGTTTTTCGTCCTCAAATATGTGTACTCTGTATATTGTCGCTCAGTTTCTGACATGGCATTCTGAAGAGCCATTGTTGCTTAACATTTGGTCGAAAAATATTCTTTCTGTTGATTAGTATAACCAGAAAATTTCCGATATTATGATTACCGGAAATCGAATAAAAAAACATAACAAGCTAAATATCTCAAAAGCCGTTAGGTTTTTCATATGAGTACTATACATAAAGTACCATTTGTTTTTCATGGAGATTCAAAATCAATGATAAAAAATATAGGTTTACATTTAAAAAACAAAGTTGCTATCCGTCCAGAAGAAATGAAACAGCCTGTATAATCGACATAATATTTAGTCTGTAGATCTTGAGTTAACTAAACACATCAAAACAAAAAAAATCACTTATGCCGCTTATGAACCAATATATTGGACTTTCGCGTACCTACTAGGTGGGCACCCCGTATATGTGTACTTTATTTTCTTATAATAGCATATAGATCCTCAGCAAGACATATAGATGTATTCCTCGCTGTTCTCTTATGTGGAATGGTGTATCTGACGACAGTGTCAGTGTCAAAAGCTTTTGCAATACACTGAAAATACAAACTGCCGACAAAAAAGAAAAGTAAGTGGCAAATACATATATTAACGATTCTCAAAACTAAGTTGGACCAACATGGAATCTGGTAGAAGAAATTACTGGACAAACAAAGACTAAGAAATTTCATATATTGAAAATAAATATTGAAGACTAATACTTATTTTATTCATATAATTTTAGATATGAAATCCACTAACGCAGTGGGTTTTGATGACATTCCAAAGAAGCTAGTAAAGTTCTGTAGTATAAGTATGGCAAAGGTTTCGGTGCCATTAATTAATTTGCAAACAAGGATATCTTCTGATATTTAAAATTGATTTAAAATATTATACTATGACGTAATCTATAAGAAAGATGACCAAACTGACAAACAATTACAGATTTGATAAATATCTATTTTACCTAATATCTGGAAGATTTATGAAAAAATAATGTTAAGTAAAAGGTATGACTTTTTTGAGCATTTTAACATCATTACTGACCAATAGAATGGTTATATTAAATAGGAAGAACAACCATAAAGGCTGTATACAGGGTGGCCCATTAGTGTGTGGAAGTGCAATAACCTACTTAGGATAAATTATATAATTTTTTTTAAATAAAAGTTATTATATTCGCTCAGATACACATTTCTAAAATATTTTGAGATATACAGGTTGTTCAGCCTAAGCGAGACAACATGAAGTAACCCTTCTTTAAATAGCACACCATTTTGTTTACCATTCGAATTGTTAAATCATAAAAAAATGCAATTTTCTTAAAAACAGTCAATTTTAGAGAGTACATTATACAGACATAATTTGAATGGATAAAATAGTTTTATAAGATGGTATAATAATTTAATGGGTATTCCATTTAAAAAGATAAAGTTTTTGTTAATTAAAATCTTCTGAATTAATGCTTATCTAAAAAACACCCCGAACCTCAAACGAAACTTCTACTCGGTTCAAACATTTCAGCCATCCTTTACCATCGTACTTACCAAATATGTTTCCTTGCTTATCACTAATAACGTTTACTAGGCAGCATTTATAGTGCACCAATTTTCGTCAAACCTTAATATTTTTCGCTTCAACTTGGCAACGTCACAATTTATGGGAAAAGAAAAGACAGAGCTAGTTGCGGAATTTTACACTGAATTCGATGGTAAAAAAATATACGGGGTATCTATTTAAAAAAAACGCTACTTCATGTTGTCTCGCTTAGGCTGAAGACCTTGTATATCTCAAAATGTTTTAGAAATGTGTATCTGCGCAAATATAACAACTTTTATTAAAAAAAAATTATATAATTTATCCTAAGTAAGTTATTGCACTTCCACACACTAATGGGCCACCCTGTATGACGTCCTGAAAATTCTTTTAGATGGTATTACTAACGCCCGAGTGACGATTGGGATTTTATAGATCTGTCAAAAGCATTGGATGGTGTCAATTACAATAAACTGTACATACATTAAATTGGAAAATATGGGAATAATGGTTTTCTGATCTTTCGATCTCAAACGTTGTAGCCTAACCAATATGATGCAGCGTGTAGAAGTAATCGATAAGAAATCTGAGACAATTTTGATCTTGATTGACAGGCTTCTTCTCTTACTATACGCGAACTATGACCCAACTATCACGAATSATATTACTATGCCTCAGGCACCTCAGTAGTAATAAATACTAATAGGAAAAACTTAARTAGGAGCTCCTAACGGTGATTAGAAGTTTCGACAGTAGTTTCTACATAACGATCTGAAATTAGATATAAATAAAATAAAAATCATCCAATTTAGGCATTTCAAAAAAACAAGTTTTGTTAGGTTACATTGGAGAAGTACTATCCTCTAGCACCGAAAGAAATTTTCTTGGTGCATATGCAGAGTTACCTTTAAATAGGTATTAAACTACGCGAAAACAAATTAAATTTTAGATCCGGAAATGCAGATAAAGTCGGTCCAATTCTTCGTTTATCCTTATTTATATAAATATTGCTGATTTTTCAAGCAAAGAAAACTAAAACTATAAGGAGTCTCGCGCTTAGCAGCGCATATTACGCAGCGGCAAAAAGAGTTGTGTGGAGGGATGAGAGTTGATGTCTGAGAATTGGATTGGGAGCACTATGTACGGTAAATGGATCCAGAGTGTAGCGGCAAAAGCAGATAATAACGCTTCTAATTCTATCAAAATAAAAAGCAAATTAAGCTTGCAATTCACTTGTAAACTGAATGCTTTTCAAGACCAGAAAGGAGATGAGATGTCAGACGGTTATGGTAATTTCGCACGTAACCTACGATAGCAGTCTGGTGAAATAATAAAAATACAATTAAATCAATAACAAAAAGTGAATAATAATAATAAGTGAATACACATAAATTCGAATTTCATGCGAATCTACATATATACACTATGTGTACATCTGTGGTATAATGTATGTACATATATGTTTGTTGGCATTACGTACTCCAATTATTATAAACAATTATTGCCACCTTGATACTCGTTTCTATTTGCTTCGTTTAACATTCATATCCACACTTTGTCAAAGAAAAATTTTTAATTGGTATTTCCAATATTTTTATGACTTTAAGAACAAAAGAAAAATTTTAATAACTATCTAAGCCGGATACTTTCTACAATAACCGTATTATTAACGATACCGTCAGCAACGATATTGTAATGATCATTTTTCAAAATATATCACACCTAATTAATGAATTCGTTCCTCGCTTGCATTGTTTTCTTTTAATTAGGTAACAGTCCTTTGCGCCATATCTACCCTCTCTTCCATCGCCTACGTCGTACGCTTCTCTTACGCCGCATTTTACGAAAAAAGAGAAGCAGAAACTGCAAAAATTCGACCATTCAGAATACAAAATTAACGCAGGCGTCGATGAGTATATTGCTCATTAAAAGTTTTTAAAACAGACGTAGAGCATAACAACCTATTGTTTATTAGATAGGGGATTTTTCTGATGAGCGCCAATTAAAAAAATATCAGCGTAGCGTTAGCGTTACTAACTGATGTTGCTTTAATGCGAAAACTTCTTCGTTTCATCATTAATTTCAAAATGTATCGCATACAATAGATGGTATACGGGCTTTTGTAAAATGTTTGCTTATTCCTTTATTTTTTTTGTAAACGTATCCATCTAACAATTCTGAATTGATATTAATTTAAAGTACCTACATGTATACGAAAAACAACATTAATTTTCAATACGAGTGTTGCAAAAAGCAAGTTGTTAGTTTGTTAATTTGATATCTTGAATGTTGAAAGACCTATTTTTGGAATTTTCTACTTGCCCGTTTATGCTGGTATAAAAAGATTGAA
This sequence comes from Popillia japonica, assembly GCA_004785975.1. NCBI lineage: Eukaryota > Metazoa > Arthropoda > Insecta > Coleoptera > Scarabaeidae > Popillia > Popillia japonica. The sequence goes on from SMLS01063957.1 coordinate 4,561, forward strand.
ATATAAAAAAGACAACCTGTCTAGGTTGTATTTCAGTGTGAGCTTTAAATTGCTGCTGAATTCTAAGCGAAAAAGAAAAAGAGTTAAAATAATAGCCCATCGTACTTACACAGTCGTTGAGTTGTTAAAATATATTTTCAGTAAAATGAAATGTTTAGAATATACGTAAATTTTTCAAAAAAAAAAACTAATTATATCCTAAACTATCAATTTCAGGTATAGGATATGTGGATGTTGATGGCGCAGACGAATAAGTAATAAAATACCAGTAGTGCCAGTTCAAAAAATTAAATTATGATTCTTCAAAATTTTGAAAAGTTCGCGTACAATAGTATCACACAGACATGTGGACAGCTGTGCTCGTCGCCAAAACCTACTCGCACATGTTCGATCGAGTGTTCTCTAATTTTTTGAATAAGTACTACAGCAATTTTTTTAGAAAATATCGAATAACTACAAAACGCCCAAATTAAATTGCAAAAGTAAAGGTATTGCTGAGCTTAACAATAAGTAAATCCAACTATGTATATAAAAATATACAGCGTGTTACAATAGCAATGTTGATGTATTTTCGGCACAACCGAAAGCACTGGAAATCTAAAAATATTTTATATATGTATACCTATCATTCTGAATTTTCAAATTGATATTTTGGCTACAACCCCATATACTTCTAATAAACGGTCTGAGACATCTTGTGAGCTTTTTATCTTGAGACAACGAAATATCTCTAAAACAGTGCATCAAATCAAAAAAAGATCTTAATAAGATTTGTTATAATCGATCCGCCCAAATCAATCCTACCTTCTCCCAAAGTTGGAGCAGGGACAATGTTGAAATCTTAAATGGGAACCCCCATTTTGTATTGCAGATTCGCATTCTACGTCCTCAAGTATGAAGTTTTTGTTTGAAACTTTTTTCTCGATTTGTAACAGATTGCGCTGTAATTCCAAAAAACATGGTTCTAAACGTCTAGAAAAAATACTCAAAAAAGAGATGATTTTATTTTTTTATTTTAACATTGAAGTAACATTTCAAAAAACCATTCAACCACGAAGAACTTTATCATACAAATTTCAGAAAATGTGTTCGAAAATGTGCCCTTCCACTTCGATACATTTATTTATTTGCAATTGGAATGCTATTCAATGAAACAAAACCGTACTTTATCCAGTACTTGACAACCTGTGAATACGTACACATTTTCCGATCTCCATTTAGGTTATTAATTATTAATCCAATATAATGGTTAGTGTTGGATATTTGACAGTAATGGAGACTATAACATTACAAGAGAGAATTGTAATGATTTACATCTGTGAAGAAAGTGGTAGAAATATCGATGATGCTGATAATCTTTACTCACGTACTCACAACGTTTTCCCGACAAGGTGCGATCGCGCGTGGTTCATTGCTGGAGAAAATAGGAAATCGCGGTATTACCTGCAATAGCTAATAATCTGTACATTAGTAGATACTCGAGAGATAACTCGCCGATTAGGAATTTTTCAGAAAGATCACCCACAGGACACCAAACACTTGGAAAATTGCCAACACGTTTCGAGAATAATGCTGTCATTATCAAAGGGATAATAAAACCAAATAATATTACAAAAACAACTTAACAAGAAACCTAAAAGTTACAAATAAACAATGAGTATTCGACCGATGAGTAATTGAAAATTTCTAATTTTTTTATATTGACGGACGTAGCCGAACTAAAGACCGGGCAAGAGGACCGTCAGAACCGCCCCACATTTCCCCACCTGGAATTGCCATTCATAGCATAACTTCCGTTGGGATTCGAGCTGTCCTTTCTTGTTTTTTTTGCCGAGTTTTCCCTACTTCCCCCATCCACCAGGTGATTAGAGGTTCGGGTTGGCACTAGACATCAACGCTGCCTGTTCCAGAGTTGTTCGACTGCGTTTCAAACTCCTCGCTCTCTTTTTGCTTCATGATAGCTGTTACCATGGTGTCTATCACTCTCCAATTCTTCCTGCTGGTTATCTTGATATTTATTATTGTATCCGGTGTCAGTGGACCGGTTAATCTATAGACTGTTTCTCTGTGATTCCTCCATCTGTCACACTTAAAAATTGTGTGTTTAGCCGTTTCGGTTGCTCCACAATATTACATTCGTCTGACCCATCTTTAGCAAACCGTTTTGCATAATGTCTATAGCAACCATGAGCAGTGAGACCCTGAGTCAGGTAGTAGTTAACTTCGCGATGACTACAATTCATCCACTCGTCAATATTTCCAATCTAGTCCACTGGGCTTTTACTGTTTCCCTTTTCCATCTTTTCTGTCAGTCTTTTAGGGCGTTTTGCCTGGCTTCTAAGCGACATTTGCCTACTTCGCCTCTATGCGCATGGGTGTGGGTTCTGTCTATGGCTAGAAGATCAATGGCTATGGACCCTGTGATCACTTGCAGCGCCGAGCTCCACACTGTTCTGTATGCACTGTTCTAGTGCTTTGATCCATATCGGTGCTCCATATAACAATATGTTCTGTGTGATACTAGCTAATATGGTTCTCTTAGCGCTCCTGGGCTCTCCAAAGTTGGGCATCAACCTTGAGATTTTGACAGCGTTTTCTTCGGCTCTGTCTACTACCGTACGTATATGCTGCCCATAGTCCCCCTTTTCATTGTTTTTGAAAGTTTGGAGATTTACAAAAACGTGTTTAATAAACAGTGACAATGGGCTTATTCAACATTCATAATTGTTTTTGTAATGCGAAATTAATTATGCGGATCGGATTGCCGTTGTTTACTTGTAACTTTTAGGTTTCTTGTTAAGTTCTTTTCGTAATATTATTTAGTTTTATTATCGCCTTGATAATGATTGCATTTCTGTCGAAATGAGTTACCAATTAGCCAAGTGTTTGGTGTCTTGTGAGTGATAGTGTATTAGTGCTCTACTTCGACGCCAAGAGATCCAGTGAATATTTCGCGGTCCACGAACCGGAAAAAGAGTTTCAAACGGAAACTACAAACTTGATGGCGTAGAATCCGAATCTGCAATACGAAATGGAGGTTCCCATTTAAGATTTCAACATTTAAACAAATCTTATTAAGATCTTTTTTGATTTGATGTGGTGTTTTATATATATTCTCAAAAACAGGATTTTGAACGATAAAAATTCATTCGAGTTTTCCTACAAGATGTCATATCGAAGTCTCGAATAAACGTACGCATAATACGCGGATAGGCTGGCGTGCACATACATCAACGTATTGAGATATAATTCGCAGAGCATAGTTGAAACATGATATTTTAGATGCTAAATAGGAGACGTGCGATTTCCAATTAAGCTGCGAATCCACTTTTAACCTTAGGAAAGTTGTTTTCTTCCATCCCAGTGAGTATAGTGTTGTTATAGGTTATTTCTATGTTAATGGTTGAAAAGTACAATTGATGTTTTCTGCGTACTGTGACATATTCTTTGTTTTGAACTATTATTCAAAATTGGGCAGGGTTAGCTGGATATCGCTCCGCAAATCTTCGTTATTTTTCAAGATCACCGCATAAAGTACGGAAGTTCGTTAACATACAGAAGGAATAAGAGTTTATTGAGTATTGAACCTTGTGGTATTCCGCGTTCAATGTCCTGCCAATCTGAATAGATGATGATGCCCTCTCCGTCCACAGACAATATTCTTTGTTTACGACCTGTTAAATAGGATTTAATTTAATTTCAAACTCATATAAATTGTACCTAGTTTTTTGTACAGCCTTTCGTAATTTATACTGTTAGTGGGTATATTAGTAACACTATTATTGGTCTCTTAGATATATCTGAATCGAAGGACAGTGCTGCGATTAACGAATCGCAGCACTGTCCTTCGACATATTGGAAAACAATATTGAAACTTATTACTCAACTAATTTGAAAACCAATGAGATTTTTTGTGAAAATTGAATTTGCTGATACTGTTTCTACCATAAGTAACCTAATACTTTCATTCCGGCGCCGCTGGTTGCATTACTTTAGGATGGCACCCCGTAATTAGCCTCGATTAGCTGCCTGCATTGTTTGAGTCTCTTTCTTCTTCTCTTTCAGCACCTTCTCGACGAACGTGGCGAACTTCTGGCAGTAGTTGTCTTCTGACAGCATCGTTTCCACGATGTTGTCCGGCGTTACACGACCCAATTCTTCTTGTAGTGCTGCTCTGTAGCCTCGACGCCTCTCGCACTCGAAAAAAGTGTAGTAGACGTCGTCTACTGTAAAGTCGTGAGATTGACACTTTGCTTCATCTACTTTATCCATTCCTGCCAAGTATGCATTCAAATACCCGTATTCACTGAGAAACTGAGTTAGATGGTTATTTACTTGACCGTGGTCGCAATCTATCCGCTGCGTAATGTTGCCGTCCATCGACCGCATCTCTCGTTCAGCCAGGGCTCTTGCAAGGGTCCTGGGCCAGCAAGTCTACTGGAGTTACTCCTGCGATCACGACCACCGCTCGATTCATGTCAGCTATCGATTCGGAGAGCTCCCCGTAGCTGTATTGAAGCCATTGGCTTTCTGTATTTGTCCTCACGAAGCAATCATCAATAATTTGATCAGCCTTTTCTGGTAATGTAAGCGCACAACAAATTAAATGTGATTTAAATATGTCAGTAACTAAGAGAGTTTTAGATGACAAAAAGGTATAAAAATCACTCTTAAAGAAGACCCACAAACAATCAAAACTGAAATTTGCAGAAAATCATATGAGCTGCGACCATGAATGGACGAACGTCAAATTTTGTGACAAGAAGAATTTTAATTTGGGCAGACTTGATGGCTTCAAATACTATTGGGACGATTTCCGTAAGAACACTTAAGTTGCAATGAGTAGCAATTTTGGTGGCGCTAGTATAATGGTTTGGGCGACTTTTGCACATAACAATAAAACTCGTATATGTTTTACTTCACACGAATGAATTCTAATTCTTATATAGAACTTCTAGAAACGGTTGCAATAGAATTTGGTGCGGTCGCGAGTCTGGATATTCCAGCAAGACAACATAGCTATCTATTCTTCTAGACGAACCAAGGAGTGGTTGCAACAAAAGAAAGAATGAAATTGCCTGCCCGCTTACCCGACCTGAACCCCATTGAAGATCTTTTGGGAATATTGGCTAGAGAGGTCTATGCCACTAATCACCAATAGAAAAACATCAACGAACTGAAATATGCAATAACAAGATGTTGAAATGAGCCTCAGTATTGACGAAGTTAATATACAGTATAAACAACCAGATTTGTGAAATTGGTTTGAATAAACGATCCAACACTCATTACTAAGTTTATCAAAAATTATGTTTTTTATTTTGTTTAATTATTTTCTGTATTTTCACGGTAGTTTGACGATTTTAAGAAAAACTTTGTATTCTGTTCAATAGTTCATGAGGAAGTATAGAAATTAGTGTTTTTTACGAAACATAAGAAGCTCGACAGTAAAACAAAATCAATTGAGTAATTTATTCAACAAAATAAGAAAAATAAAAACAAAATTTTTGAAAAGAAAGTAGATTAGGAAGTAGATTACAAGTTGCTTTTTATTTCTAATCAGATACATGTAGTGTAATATTACAGTATCAGTACACTTGACTATGAAAAAAGAATATAGCCGAGAATCTAAAAAGAAACACAACTGGAACTTCGATACACATTTTATGTTTTTTTCTTTAGCTTGTGGTAAGAAAGGGTGGATTTAAATATCAAAATTTTAAAAGTGTAATGTCATTGTTTTTTTATTTGATTTTCATTCTATATAAACTACATATACTATATATATATACTGTATAAGTTAATCTAATCTACATGTTTTATGTAGTTTTGTTTTTGCTTGCCTCTGCTACTTATGACCGTAACCTTAATTTTGCTTACCTATAGTAGATCAATGTGTAGTTCCTCATGGCTGTATGATTAAGTTTTTGTTTATATCTGTGTAGGTACTTTAATTTTGCCCAGAATAATCGGATTATCTTCTGTCATGTCTTTGTTGGGAGTTGCTAAAGTATTTATTTCCGCTACTCTGACATAGATTTATTTGCAATAATTTGTTTGATGTTACTATTTGTTTTTTATTATTTCTTGAAAAATACAAATTTACATAATTTCAACAGAAAACATTGCATACCCTAGGTATAAATGTGAGCATGCTGTACTATTCTACAGATCAGATAATAGTACTTAAATAATGAGAACTAAACTAATTTGTCATCCCAGAGTAGAAGCACCTGTAGGCAGCTCAATGTGGAAAATGTCATCAAAGAGGATGTTCCAGAGAGTAGGACCTAGTAGAGAGCCTTGCGGCACTCCTGCTGCAATCGTAATTCGCTCACCGCTTTCTATTTGTAACTGTCTTTCTCTTAGCTAGTCCCCGATCAAGTTCACTAACTAAGTACCTAGATATGCCCCACCACTCTAGTTTCTCTATACACAATTACACTCCAGTTTGCAAAATTGAAAGCGTTTCGAACGTCCAATGTTATTAGCACAGACCACTTTTCTGGATAACTACAAACCGTGTTTTTACCTTTTTCGATTGTATGCACCGTAGACCTGCCCTTTCTAAAGCCGAATTGATTGTCGGATAGCCCACCTTTACTCTCTATTTCGTCCATCAGGGGCAGGATGAGACAACACGTGAAGTTCGAAATAAACGATACAACCATCAGCCCTCAAAGAAATATAAAATATTTGGGAATTTATTTGGACCAGCGCTTATACTTTGGTGAGCACATAAAATATGTTACCAAGAACGCAGAAGACAGGGTGGCTAAATTAGCCCGCATTATGCCAAACATAGACGGGCCAAGCAGTATAAAGCGCAAAATACGGGCGGAAGTGGTTCATTCCGTAGTTGTTTACGGAGTCCCGGTAAGGCAGGAAGTATTTGACAAGAAAGTCTATCGCAACCTTGTCAAGAAGACGCAAAGAAAGATGCTAATTAGGGTCGCATCGGCTTTCCGTACTACATCCACGGCTACGCTGCAGGTTATTACTGGTATTTACCCAATAAACCTTCTTGCGTACGAAAGGAAATACAGGTATGAAAAAGGTTTGGAGAATTATATTAGACAAATAGCAAAAGAGCTGGGACGATAATGTCATCAATGCCCAATGGACCAAACGGCTAATACCACACATGGGTCCTTGGTCAAACTCTAACTTTAGAAGGGTAGATTATTACCTCACGCAAGCACCAAGTGGTCATGGTGTTTTTAGGGCATACGCCCTTAGATTTGGCAATGACAACACGAATATGTATATGCATATACAGTGGGGAGGTATACACTGTTGCCCACACAATGCGAAAGATGGTGCCATGCTAGAAATGCGGCCCAGTGCGCGTTTGGCACGGAGCTCACTCCTGATAATGTGACCAATCTGATTTTATCTACGGAGAAAAACTGGAGAGTCGTGCTTCAGTTAATCAGGGACATCATGATCAACAAGGAGGAGGAGGAGAGAGAAAGGCAGACAAAACAGTGGCAATTGACCCCCCCGAACTCCTAATTCCCATGATATGTGGGGAATGGGAGATGTAGGGGGTAGCAGATAGATAGCAGACAGGTCTCGCTAAGACAGCTCAAGTTTTTCGAAGATATGTCCGAGAGGACGTCACCGGAAATGCTTGAGAGGGGCGGTTCAGGCGGGAAACTTCTCGGTTTGCGGTTTGTGCGGTTGCGAGTACGTCCGCACAAAAAAAAACGAAGTGTAACAGAAATTTGGAATCTAAAAAGAACCGAAGAAAATCTAACAATTAAAGATTATTCAATGGAATAAAATATACAGGAAATAGAACAGATTGGTAGTATATTTCCGTTTGACTGCGTTCTTTTTTCTACAGGCACTGTCAAATGTTACCATTATGGTGGTTCGTTATACATATGCGAATAGTAACTTCAGACAAATACATACGTACACCGTAAATATCCGGTCACTAGAGCTCCCACCATACCAAACAATATTCAATTTGAATCAATTTAAACCGTGACAAAATCAATACTGACCTATGAAACTGAAAGACATTTAGTTGAGCGGCTGGAAGCTGCCTTTTTATTTCGATAATTGGTTTCTTGTATTTGTAAGACCCTTAATCTCGCATTCTTTTTATCTAATTTCTTTCCCGATAACTTCTCTTTGTG
>SMLS01063958.1:0-43755 GCA_004785975.1 Popillia japonica
ACACGTATCGTAAATAACTATTTTTTGACAAATGCGCAGATATTATCTCCTAAACTATCAATTTCGGTGTAGGACCTGTGGGATGTAAAATTAGACGCCCCAAACGACTAAGTAATAAAATACGGGAGATGCCATTTGAAAAGATTTTGTTATCGTTCTTCAAATTTTCGAAAAGTAAGTGTGCCATGATAAGGTAACAATGTAGACAGCCGTTCTCGTCGTGTTTAAGTATAACACGAATCCTAAATTGATATTCGAAAAATCATGTTTACTGATTTTTTGACCAAGTGTCTGCTATAGCATTTTTTGTAGAAAATATCGAATAACTACAACACGCCAAAATCAAATTGGAAAAAGTAAAGGTATTCATGAAGCTTAACAATAGGTAAATGCAAATATGTAAAAACATACAGGGTACAGTTTAAAATAACAAAATTGATATCGATTTCCGGTAAACCGGACACACTAGAAATCTAAACATACATATTTTAATTGAAGAGAACACAAGCGATTATATATTATTATGATTCTGAAATTTATAATTTGGGCAGAAGTCCATAAACTTCCAAGAAACGGTCTCTCTGAGACATCTTTTATACGAATGTGCGGTATATACTGGGTGATCCAAATTAAAGGTGCACCATTGGTACCTATCTACGTTATTATAAGAGTCATATGGTCAGTTAAATTAGGAAAGATGTAGTATTTTTTTGCGCTGATTCCGATGGTGAAACCAGAAAAAGATCGAACATGCAGGTAACGAGTTTCAAAAAACGTATATTTTTCTAATGGAATCACTTGTGCATTGTTGCGCCAATCGATGTACAATCATAGGCTTAATAAGAATGTCCATATGACTTTCTTCCAAAAAGTTGAAAATAACTGAGATAATTAAAAAATAAGATGTAGTCAAGTTGGACGAACAAATTTATTCCCGAAGGCAATACAAGCAAACAGTAAAAAAAAACGTCTACACTAGATACTCAAAGACATCACCTCCTACTTGAACAAATGTTTGTGCACTTTTTATAGCTTTCAAAACAACTCTGCCGTCAATAGAATTAATAATAGTACGGATAGCGTCTTGTATGTCTCACTTTTTACATATCCCCAAAAATAAAAGCCCAGACGCGTTATATTTGGCGAACGAGGGAGAAAAGGAACAGGGCGATATGTGGCTATCCAGTTATTTCCAAACAATTGCTGTAGAAGTCTTGGAACTTTTTGATGATTATGGAGGTGCTCCATCCTCCTGAAAATGAACGTCTAATCGACTCTCCAAACCCAACTCGTCGAGGAATTTTTGTAATAGCGGTCCTAGAAATTGAGTGTAACGTGCTCCTGTGAGCGAACCGTGACCTAAAATTTTTTATTCGATCAAACCACACCAAACATTTACAATAAAACGTCTTTGTGGATTAAGCTGCTGTACCAATAAAAGATTTTCTGTAGCCCAACAATGATCATTCTTTGTATTACACATTCAGCGATTAGAAAAATTTGCCTCGTCGCTCCACAATATTTTTCGTGAAAAGTTTAGTTCTTCAATACATTTATCAATAAACCACCTACAAAACTGAAGCCTTCTATCGGCATCACCTACAGCGAAAATTTGTATTTTCTTGAGAATTCCTTGAATAGTAGTATAAGCAATGCTGGTTTCTGTAGATAACTGTCTTATGGAATTTTGAGGATGTACTTCAAAATACCTACACACCTATTTTTTGCTAGAAAAAGGATAAAGGGCGCCGCTATTATTTCCCAAGAAATGGAAGTTAAAAAATGTCACACTTTTTAATTAATATATGTATTTTTATGACCTTTTAACTTATCTTATTATCCAGATAGTGTTTCCACTTGTTAGATCAATGATAACACTTGCAATTCGAACAAAAGTGAAATTTATTCCAAAACCTTTGCAATATATATAATCTGGTTTTCGTAACAACTTCTTCAGTGGAATAAAATTGACATTTATTTAGTGTCAAATTATAAATAAATAACTAGCCATGCCTATCAACAAAATTATCTACAGACCAGAAATTCAGTGATATATAGGATTATGTTTACAATATAGTGGACAATTTAAGATATTTTGAAATGTAAATTTATAATCATAACATTAATGCTCCTTATATCAATGTACTTTTTTGTCAAGCTCTAACAATTCTGTTCAAGAACTAGGGAAAAACATGGCCAAAAAACCTAGTCAAGAGCTTAATTTTATAAAATTCAGGCGTGATTAGGTGATTAAATTATTAAAAATAATACTTAAATATATAAATATCTGTTCTAAAATTCACCGCGTTATTTTCTTTTTTAATGTATATCATTTCATATATTAATCTTATATAAGAGAAAGCTGGGGATGGTGCATAACTTGGACATACTTAAATCTTAAAGAATATTTGTTGAGCAAGTTTAAAGGTATTACAAATAATATTGCTTTGAAATACTTTCCACAACCAATTTATAGTAGCTATTTACGGACACTATTTAGCTGGCTATTTTATAATCCCCCTTCATTTTAGTACTCATTTCTTTAACGTCGCGGTTCGCTTCGTATTCGGCACTATCTACACCATTGACTAGGACTATATTCACAACCGTGAGTAAACTTCAAACAGTAATTACGAAGATAAGATCACATGTCTCCTTCTTTCTCTTTAGCCAAATGGTTATTACATTTATCATAATTACATGTTCTGAATGACATTTACCGTATAATCACTATATGGAACCAGCAATTTCCTTCCATTGAATTAATTATTTGCTTATACAAATGTGACAAGAAATATTATCTGCTCATACCCCGAATACACCGAAAAAACTTCGTAATTGCGATATCGTTCCTGGTTATTTATTCATGCGCTTATTATGTTAAGTACTGTTGCAACTGCGAAAGAAATTGATCGGCATTACAAATAATGTCAGTTTTTGTATAAAGAAAAATGCCGTCAAATCTACATAGATAGCTGCTGATAAATTATGTCACAGTTGTTGATCTCGTATATAAGACACTTACAGCTACGGTAATATTTAACTAAAATCGAAGAACTCACATTATTCGTGTATTGAACCAAATTGAAGATCATTTTTATGCGTAAAATACAGGTTCTTGGAAGTCACCTGCGTACAAGTATTCTGTCTAATGAGTTTTTCAAAGCTTCATTTATTTTATGTTATAAACAACTTTTCCATGCCACCAATGTCCGCGTACAAGTCTATATTTTAATTCTCGTGTAACAGTTGCGGTAGCACACAATAAATCTATTTTTGCAGTAACTATTATGATATTTCTTGATCAAAAGCTGTAGTAAAGCTCCATGTATATATGTAAAATGAAATTGCGTGCAATTGCTGATCACCATATTTCTGCACTATATGTATATAGGTACATAAATAATTGAGTTGGAGTTGTTCTCTTAAACCACCTTACAGAAAATTTTTTAATATTTAATGTTAAATTATTATAAATTTTAATAACGTGGGAAATAATCTTATAGTTAATTAAAATATCAGACTTTTTGTCATTATTACATGTATACCTTTAATTCTCGCTGCGTAGGACGTTTACATTGTTTGTAAAGAAATTGTAAAATTTTGTGTATTCAAAACCTTTAAAGTTAAGGTAAAAAGTAAATATAAAGTTGAACTAGTCTATCTCATATTTTAATGCCATAAGTCATTAAATTACAATTTAACGTAGAATTGACAAAGATAAGGATATATTAGGTATAAATTTGATGAAACTTCTGCGCAAATTGCCTAATAATAATAATTTTTGCCTAATTACAAAATGATTCGCTTTATCAGCGCAACTACGTCAGTAAACTGCTCTATTATTTCTTTCCAGCCAGCAATATTATGTTTCTTTAGTCTTTACCACTTGCTAGAAATATTTATTTGTCAAGAGCATTTCTTCTGTCAAATTTTGAAGAATCAAGATAATAATAATAATGTAATAATATATAATTAGATCAATCAATCCACTCGCTGGATAATTTTCATAATAATCTGCGCCATGCAGTTCCCGACAGTAACAGTAACTTGAACAGGCTTGAACATTATACTTGTCGAACCAAAAAAAGTCTATGCCTCCTTGAGGATAATTACCAAAATTTTTGAAATATAAATATTTTAACGACCGCTTTTGGATATTTTCGACAAAAAGTTGTAAGTATTGAGGAAACCATACTTGAGAAACTTACTCCAAGTAGCTAACAACCACAATAAAATATAGTGTCTTTATCTTATTTATACTATATTGTTATAAAATAGTGGGAACGATGTACCAGAAGACTGATTATGAGATGCAAACGCACACATAACTAATATTATGTAGTTGGAGAAGCAACTGGGAAGAAGAGAATATTGAATAACGTTCACTTTGTCTAAGCCCCACTGCAACCTTTTGCATATGATATCAAACGATTCCACGGCTCGAGTATCTATTATAAGGGTTTCCGGGTGTTGAAAAGTATATACAGTACAAGTAAAAATAAAATGCACAAGATATACAATAAAGAACTCGACGTTTTTCCACTAACGTAAGTGACTTCTTCGGGAGCAAAGGGGGTATCTGCGGAGGAGGGGGAGGGGGAGGCACGGTAACTCGACATGTAAACCACACTAGAGGCGAAAAGCTTCCTCCAGAAGTGATGGAGATTAAAAGAAGAATCTCAATCGCGGCGATGGTTACCAACTCTTTAGCATTTGGAGCTTAGTTCTTTCCGCTTCAACGGCCAGTGTTCACTGATCCCCATCGCTCCACAATCGTATATATATACCCCTGCAAAACAGCCTTTCTTTGTCAGAAGATTTTCGCCTCTAGCGTGGTGGACACGTCTAGTTACCGTGACCTTCTGATATCCATCATATACATATTACTAACCATGACACGGTCAACACCCGAAAACCGTCATAATACATTAAATACGGAATATGTTTAAAGCTAACATTACAGAACATGTCTGGCCTTTCCTGCAAAAATAAAAATTAATGTTAACAGCAATTCAATGGAACTTCAAAGTAACAACTACAGTTAAAAACCTAGGTGATATTACAAACCAAGAACTTAATTCTATTGAACGCGTTGATGTTTAAGGGCTACATTAATACGTTGATGCGATATTGCTCTAAAATCTATTTCTCCACATATAATTTTTTGTAATTTGCTCTACAATTTATTTATTTTGAAATGCATGCGTGAGTATATTATATAAATTTTATCGTATCGTTTTATTTTTTAGCATTTCTCACGAATATTGAACTAGCTACATATATGGATGATGAATGACAAGAATAATAACATGAAGATATTCAACTATACTAAAATAATATATTGTTATGTTACAATTGACTTGCACTTAATTTACCGTTGAAAATGATTTTCAACAGGTAAAGTTTTATGATATCGAAGGCTTCCACGGCCCGAGTCTCTATAATGAGGGTTTCCGGGTGTTGACCGTGTCATGATTAGTAAAATATATACAGTACAAAATAAAAATAAAATGCATAAGATATACAATAAACTCGACGTTTTGCCGCTAATGTAAGCAGCTTCTTCAGGAGCAAAAGAGGTTAACTGGGTGGGTACCAGAAGGTCACGGTAACTCGACGTGTAAACCACGCTAGAGGCGAAAACCTTCTGGTAGGTGAGGGGCGTCAGAAGGCCACGGTAACTCGACGTGTCAACCACGCTAGAGGCGAAAACCTTCTGACAAGGAAAGACCGATTCGCAGGGGTATATATACGACTGTGCAGCGATGCGAATCAGTGAACACTGGCCGTTGAAGCGGAAAGGACCGGTTTCCAAATGCTAGAGAGTTGGTAGCCATCGTCGCGATTGAGATTCTGAGGATGTTTTTTGATTTCGATCGCTTCCCTTATCTTTCGAGGAAAATAGTCTTGTGACATACTTACGACAGATGTCTGATCAAAACAAATTTTGTGACCCGTGTCGAGGAAATGTTCAGCTAAGGCTGAATGCGCTGAAGACCGCGTCTTAACGTATCGTTGATGCTCTTTGATCCTGGTTTGAATTGAGCGTCCGGTTTCGCCAATGTATACTGAACCACAATTGCAGGGAATTTTGTAGATGCCTTTACAGGAGAGAGCATGACGGGCGTCCTTGGCTGAGGGAAGAATTGGCGAGATTTTGTTAAGGGGTTTGAAAGTGGTTTTGAGGTTTTTGTTACGAAGAATTCTGCCGATATGATCAGTAACGCCGTGAATGTAGGGGAGAACGGTGGTAATTTGATGACTGTTGGTTTCTGGAGTCTTTTTGGGAATTCGTGGATGACAGTGCCTGTTTATGACCTTTTGTATGTTGCTGGAGCTATATCCATTCTGAAGAAGAGCTGTTTTGACGTGTTTCAACTCTTGGTTGATATTATCGGGTTGGGAAATAGAAAATGCTCGATGAACAAGGGAGCTGATCACTGATTGTTTTTGTGATGGATGATGATGTGATTTGGCGTGAAGATATCGATCCGTATGCGTGGGTTTCCTATACACAGAGTGTCCTTAGCGACCATTTTGCAAACGAGTAACTAATACATCCAAAAAGGGTAGGGAACCGTTTGTTTCAATCTCCATCGTGAATTTGATGTCAGAGTGTTGACTGTTAAGAAAATCCAAGAAGGTTGGAAGGGTGTCTTTGCCATGAGGCCAGACGATGAATGTGTCGTCAACATACCTTAACCATGTTTTCGGTTTCAGATCAGCGTGTTCTAAAGCCGTGGATTCAAAAGCTTCCATAAAAATATTAGCAACTACCGGGGAAAGGGGAGAACCCATAGCGGCTCCAGAGGTTTGTTGATAGAATTTTTCATCCTCAGAATCTCAATCGCGACGATGGCTACCAACTCTCTAGCATTTGGAAACCGATCCTTTCCGCTTCAACGGCCAGTGTTCACTGAT
The DNA here is from genome assembly GCA_004785975.1 of Popillia japonica. NCBI lineage: Eukaryota > Metazoa > Arthropoda > Insecta > Coleoptera > Scarabaeidae > Popillia > Popillia japonica. Next base: position 6,925 of record SMLS01063958.1, read on the forward strand.
CCGCATCGCTGCACAATCGTATATATACCCCTGCAAATCGGTCTTTCCTTGTCAGAAGGTTTTCGCCTCTAGCGTGGTTGACACGTCGAGTTACCGTGGCCTTCTGACGCCCCTCACCTACCAGAAGGTTTTCGCCTCTAGCGTGGTTTACACGTTGAGTTACAGTGACCTTCTGGTACCCACCCAGTTAACCTCTTTTGCTCCTGAAGAAGCTGCTTACATTAGTGGCGAAACGTCGAGTTTATTGTATATCTTGTGCATTTTATTTTTATTTTGTACTGTATATATTTTACTAATCATGATACGGTCAACACCCGGAAACCCTCATTATAGGTAAAGTTTTATGATTAATTTTACACTACTTGTAGCTACTTAATAGGTAGTCAAGATTTAATTAATTAATCAAAACAAACAGTCCTCTTAGCTAAGTTAACACGAAAATATCAAAAACCTTGATTGTAATAACAGAATTACAAAAATCATCTTCAGCAGCTGGTAGCCCTTGAAGTGCAAAAACAAAAGAAGGGGGAGAGATGTTGATAGTTTTAGAAAAGTTAACACACGTAAACAAGTCAGTAAAAATCTATGTGAAGAAAAAGCAACGTAAAAAGTTAATAAAAGGTCTAAAGGTGCCCAATTGAAACCCCAAAGGTCAAAATGAAAGTGTAAGTGAAAAGAAAACCCGCGGGAAGAACAAGGGATTTCAAATAGCAAGGAGACAGCAAAGGAAACCAACGTACAGCAGAGGACATCGGATACACAAGAACACACAATATTCAACTAAATTGGAAAAATATATGGTAAGGGAAGAGGGAGGGCAGTTTTAGTTAACTATTGTAAAAAATATTTCTGGTTATTCTAAAAATTTAATATTTTATTTGTAACACAATAATATATCTCTGTTGTAGGCTGACCATTGGATGTACACTCTCTTTCTAAAGTAATGTCTCCTCCAGCCAACGAGTTCATATCAATAATGCCTTCCAATAGACGTACTCTAGCCGTCGGGCGACCTTGGTTATAGCAATGCTGGGTAACCGAGCTCACCCGACGGCTAGAGTACGTTTATTGGAAGACGTTATTGATATGAATCCATTGGCTGGGGGAGACATTACTTTAGAAAGAGAGTGTACCTGTGTACCAGATCTCAAGTATGTAATGCTTAGTTACGACTATTATATGCGTAGTACAATCTGGGTTACAGTATGAAATACTGCTTTAAAGCTCCTCCACTACAAATAAAAATCTGATTTCAGAGAGAAAAGAAGCGATCTCCATCTATTATTAAAGTATAAGGAGACTACTGTTTTGATAAAAACAAGTGCTAGCGTTACTAGAAATTCTAAACTACATGCATAAAACATCCAAATAATGTGATCAAACTGTAAGTGTAACATGTCACTATGTCGATAGGAACTAACGTGTTTAATAAGTAAGATAGATTGTAAGAAAATTGCTAAGCATTATTAGTTATAGCAAATATTTTATGCGGAGTAAAAATATCTAAAGCGTTAGGAGATGTGCTAGTAATTTAATGGGTTGTTGAAGTTTTAATATGTGATTAATGATTATCCACTGATTAGATTGTGTCTTTAATAAGTTAGATTTTAGGCATACTTTGTTGTGCTAATGCAGTTCCACTTGTTCAGATTTAGTATATACGTATTTCTATTTAGTTTGGGAGAAAAAGGCATTCTAGTCTATGTATTTGAAATACTGTTTCGTATATTTAGCTATTATCATAGCTGTGGAAATGAAAACATAGGAGCAAAGAGTATGAGTAAAGCAACAAGCAAATAGATTTTAGGAAACTAAAAATAGTACTGTAAGTAAGTATAAAAAATTAAAGCTTGTTAAATTCTAATTACATTTTAGTCACTATACATAAATATGTATAAATACTACTATACATATTTATGTATAGTGATGTAATGAGTTCTTACATTATTCTAAATAACACTTTTAAACTTCGAGATAATTTAGTTTATGGTCAATGAATCCTTAATGTTGACTATATGCTACCATGGTATCATTATTAAGCAACGTAAGACACATTAAGTTCCTTTAAATGTAGTTAATCACGTTAGTATCATGTTTATAGAAATATGTTGACAGATTCTTTGTACAGCAACTACCTAAACATCGCCACATAGACAGCCAAAATTGCCTCTCATAATCTTCATCCGATTCAACGATTTGACGTCAAATCGAATATTTCTATTTCTAAAAAGTAACTGCCATATCATATTGACTGCGGCGGTTAAACTGACAGCGCATCATTCCACACTAAAAGATTACAGCTTATGCTATTGAACGAATGTGTTCGAAGTTAGAGCAAGGCTATTGACTCTCAACTATAAATTATTCTAATTAATTCCGGAACAGATATTTCATTTAAATAACTTCTGTAACAGTATATCGGTCATAAATATTTAATAATCCATTATGCTAACATACGAATGGACTTCGGCTCCAACTGAGAACAAAAGCGGAAAGGATTCCTGCCTTTTAAAATAGAGAGACGGTAATACTTTCTTAGATTATTATGGGTACGAACTAACATTAGACACCTGTAAAATATCTTTATGAAATAGAAACTTAATGTATGTTATTAAATTGTGTTCGATGAAGCTTCTGTTAGGAAAATTATTAAGCAATCAAAATAGACTGTAATGATAGCAGTGATGCCAAGTTGTGGTTACGGTTATGACGTTACAGCCTGCATGTAAATTTACCTGAAAATTGTAAAGTATGAATAACATCTGTATGTATAAACTGAGTTTAGTAAACTGGTTCAAAATATGAGGAAATGCGTTTAAAGAGAGGAAACTTCGACAATAATTGTACTAGCACCATATATTTTAAATTTGTTTCGGGGTAACACGTTCATAGAGTACCTTTAATATACCAGGCATTGTTAATTTATTTGCAATACTTAATTCACTCGGAAATTATCCTAATCATATACATAGCCGTAGTTAGTAAAGCAATTATCAGAACTACTTCAACGAAATTGGAGTATATTAATCGCATTTCATGTTGGTGTTTCTGATTATATGCTTACAACTAAAAGCGGATAAATAATATAGAAGTACAAGTAACTACAACCTTTCTTTGATAATAAGTTGTAGCTCTTGCAGATCTTATATAGATACATGGATGAATGGTGAACAATTACGTGTAAGAGGACAAGATACATAATAAATGTTTATCTTTCTTTATCTATACATGCAGCTAGAGATTTGTATTTATCATACAGTACATCATATGTATGTATGTACCTACAGTATGTAAAAAAATTAATCGTACCCTTTGGAAAATTTAGCTACTCATGGTGATATATGTTAAATTAAATTAAAGAATTTACAATAATGATATGCTGGGTGAGCTTTTTATCTTACGATAATGGAAATATTTCTAAAGCACTGCATTAAATCAAAAAAAGACAATTTCGAAATCTGGAATGGAAAACCTCAGTTTGTATTGCAGATTCGGATTCTGTACCATCAAGTATGTAGTTTTTGTTCGATTAGTACCAGATTGCGCTGTCATTCAAAAAAACATGGTTGTAACTTTCGTCTAGAAAACATACTCAAAAAGGAGAAAACATGATTTTCTGTTTTTTTATTCTAACACTATATAAAATAACATTTCATAAAGCCATTCAACAACGAAGAAGTTTACTTTATCATACTCATATCATAAAATGTGTTCGAAAATGTACCTTTCCACATCGATACATTTATTTATTCGCAATTGGAATGCTATTCAACGATATAAACCATACTGTCTTACTGACCAGCTGTGAATACGTACATATTGTCCGATCCCCATTCAGATTATTCATTATTAATCCAATATAAATCAGTTAGTTTGAATATTTGAACAGTAATGGAAGGTATAACAATACAAGAGAGAATTGAAATGATTTACATCTATGGAGAAAGTGCATCGATGATGCTGTTAATCTTTACTCACAACGTTTTCCCGACAAGGTTCGATCGCGCGATTCTTTTTACTGAGTCGTTCAACAGTTCTCTAGCGAAGGAACTGTACCTCAAAGAAACCGCAATCGCGGAAAAACAATTGCTGGAGAAAATAATGAAATCGCCGTATTAGCTGCAGTAGCTAATAATCCGCACATTACTACTCGAAAAATACCTAGCGGTTCAGGAATTTCTCAGTCCACTATCTGCCAACTATTAAAGCGTAGGGAATATCATTCATTGAGAGTTTTCATGCATCAAGAACTTCATTGCGATGATTTTCAAAATCGAGTGAGGTTTTGTGAATTGGCGCTTCAACCGACACAAGATAATTTTTTTTGCTCGAGTATTATTTTCTGACGAAGCGACATTCACAAGTTGAACATCAACATCATTGGAACGTAAATGTTTCGTGTGGAATAATGGCAATAAGCTTATTGGTCCATATTTTATCGGTGGAAACTTAAATGGTGAACAATATCAGAGAAATAGTGAAATATTTTGCTGGACGAATTTTCAGTGTTACCTAAAGGTCTTCCCTTAGACGTACGACAAACAATGTAGTTCCAAAATGACGATTGGCCAGCAAATTATTCAAGAATAGCACGATAACTATTAGATTGAGCCTACAATTGTCGGTGGATCAGAGGAGGTGGTCCAGTGTCTTAGCCTGCAAGATCGATAGATCCTATTTCTCTGACTTCTTTTTGTGGGGCCATATAAGTCTAAGGTTTATACAGAAGTGCCAACCACGAGGGAAACATGACTGAATCGAGTTTGGCACCATTCAGTCAGCCCCCTACATTATAACAAATCTTATTGAGATTTTTTCTTGATTTGATGCAGTGTTTTTGAGATATTGCGTTGTCTCAAGATAAAAAACTCACCTAGTATAGCATAGAAAGTTTATTAGATGTGTGAACGAAAACTTTGTGGTGGAACTATTTATGATTTTGTAAATAACTCAAAAATATAAATCATACATTAGTAACACATGAAATTCTATGTGTAACAAAAATGTTATCGTAGCCTGAAGGTTAATAGTTAGGATAGTCGCCTTGAGCTGCAAATACCGCTTTACATTGTCTAGGCATCGATTCTACCAGCTTCTGAGATATGTTTTTGTCAATTTTCATTCATTTACAGCTAAATCGTTTTGGGAGAATTAATATTAGTAAGTCGCTGATGCAAAATGGCTAGTTTCAAAATGGACCCCAAATGTTCAATTGGATTAATACCTGTATCCTATTGGTATGTAACCGATTTTGCACAGTATTGGCTGTATATTTTGAGAGACTCTGCAGGTATACTACTAATAATCATCGCTTTGGTCTTTAATGTACATATTTAGGTATGTACCTTTAGCTTAGTTAGTTTAAACCACTGCACAATCACCTTTAAGCTATCATTGACTTTGTTTATCTGCAACACTTATCAAAGTGTCATCTGCAAACAAATTGATCCTAAAATCACCACCCCCACTTTCAATGTCATTAATACACAATATAAACAGCAATGGTCCAAGCACCGATCCTTCTGGCACCCCCCGAATTTACTATTCTTGCTTCTGACTCTTTATCTCATATCTACTTATTTGATATCTGTCTGTCAGATAACTTTTTAACCAAGATAGAGCGGTATCTTTTATTCCATACTTATGTACTAGGATTTGGACCAATCTATTTTTATCTATAGTTTCAAACGCTCTCTTCAAATCAAGACAGACTGTAATAACTTTTTTTCTATTTATTCCTTCCATTCTGCCATTACCATATTTTGAGAGGTTTGAGAAGAATGGCGTCTAAATCCTAACTGAACATTAGAAAGTATTTTTTTTTTTTCCAAAAAAGCTTCAATTTGTTCTTTTGCGATATGCTCGAAATCTTTTCCAATAATGGACAAGCGAACATCTAAATTGGACTATAAATGAGTAATACACCGTGTTATGAATACACAAACCCAAATTTGAAATTTTCGGCTGTTAACGCAGAATTCATGTTTGAGATTTTTTGGAAGAAAGAAGAGCGTCAGGGGAAGTTTTGCTATTGGTTTGGCCTCGTGAAAGTCCTGATCTATCACTTATTTAGCTGCGCCAAAATTATTTTTGAAACGTATTGTTTGTATATGCTAGTATTTTTAAATAAATTTGCAAATAAAATTTTTATTAAAGTCCTACTAATTATATTTTTTCTGAAGATTTCTTATTGCTTCCAAAATTTGTGATCCTTTTCTAAATGGGAACGGTCTATGACAAGTAGTTTAAATTGACCTGTTCGTTGTTCTTATAAATATGTAGAGCGTTCTACGTACGGGTTATATTTATTAAGTTTTATCGCATTTCAGCCGATTTTAGCGTCCATCACTGTACACCAAGTGTAAAAGTTTGAACTTTAACACATTCCTGATGTTTTGATATTTTACCTGTAGAAACTGTCGGTTCTGGCGTATTTTAGGCGTTATTGATGCATAAACACAAAGAGTATTTCATATTTTCGTACTGTGTCCATGAAGATATCGAGATGAATAAATTCATTCGGCATATAAGTTGTAATCTGTTACCTGCCTGCTTTCAATTTTGTTTATATACTGCGAGGCAGAGCAACTAGCTATTTTGAAAAACGGGGAAAATGTGCTGTGCCACTAGTATGAAGTGGAGATGCTTTCGGTAATGTTCGGCGGTTACTAACATTGATTAATAATGGAATGGTGGCCCCATCAACATCGTGGCACAAATCCTAAACTAATGGATCAATAATTTTTCAATCCATGAAAGTGACTGTGTGGTGTGATATGTCTTCGTCAGGGATCAACCACGAAACAAAAACTTTTTAACTCCACAACTAGCACACTACGAAGTAAACGAGGACACATTTTTTCAACGGAGCACCCTCAACAAGAATAAACATGAATGTTCTTAATGGTTTATTTCCAAATCACGTAAGTTCTCGAAATAGAAATATCACATGGCCCGCTCGTTCACTGGACCTCACAAAGTGTGACTATTTCTTGTGGGGTTACCTGACAACAAGTGGAGCCCTAGAAGAACAAATTCGAGCAGAAGTGGTTCACATACCAGCGCAAATGCTGCAGAATGTTATGAGTAACTTCAGGCCCAGGCTGGAACAGTGTGTACGGCTGATTGGAGGTTATCATAGCACTGCCATTTTGAAAATATAAAATGCTTGTGTATGTAGTTGAAAGTGGTGAAAATAAAGTTTGGATAAATTGATTGCATTGTTTTATACAGCTTTTTCAAAATCGCTCGTTCCTCTGCCCCACCCTATATATTGTTCAGACCGAAAAGTTGAGATTTTGCTATTTTAGAGTACTTGTATACATACACGGATTCATTACAAACGTAGCAACTATAAGGAATAAGCTGCTCCAATATACGATATCATATCGACTGCAGTCGTTGTTCTTATTGTTAGTATAGGTACCGGTAAATGTAGCTAGGGATATCACATTATCATTGTGCATCTTGTGTGCATCAGAACTATGCGTAATAACAGTTCTACACTCGAAGACATTGACATTATATCGAACAGAAATATTCTTTTCGATAATGCAGTTTTGTGCAAAGTTTTTAGCACAATGATAGTTTATCAAACTACTATAAGTAACAGCTAAACTAAAATATTTGTTAGAGATGTGAAGCTATAGTGTTCGACTCACTAATACCTAACAAACATCTTTTTTGTGTTTAGTAAAGTGTAACCTGCTAAATTTCCATTTCAACCCTGCATCTCTCTCTGGTTTCTAAAAACTTTATTTAGTTGTAGGTTGAGCTGCATCTCATTAGTAAATCGTGTTTAAATTTCATTTGCATGAGCTTCAGCAATAAATTTCACTTCACGCTAGCCGTCGTTTCACATAAAGTAAGTTAACGTTTTCTTCCCATCACTTTGATCAATCCTTAAGTTAAGGACTCCGTTACAGTTTATCCACTTTAGTGAATACCGTTTAACTAATGTGCACGTCTCCGGGTATTCCTCCTTCCATTGAATTTAAACGGAGTACCTAGCGAGCGCGATGTTTTGATTTATCTCCTTCCGATTTAGCGGCAGCATCCCATACAGAACGAGCGTATAGCAACGTTGTAGAGTACATCTACCTACTATATGCTGCACAGTTAAATCTAATTTAAATATGGATTAATTTACATATGTATATACTAAATGCAAAACACGTCTCGCTAAGAACGACATAAAATCGCTGAAAAATTCTCCTCTTTCGTGCTAGCAGCTGGAACCGAATATATCGCTAGAGACTGAAACAGAGAGAGATAGATCTATGTGCACCACTTCGAAGAATACAATCGAGTTTATTCCCATCGAAGTAGCCTCTTGTGCATTAGAACAGTTCTCACGCAATTTTCGAATTGGATCGTCTCTTAATTCTGGTTCTTTTAGTTTAAATGTTTCTTTAGAGACGAAGAGTCAAGGAGAAACTAGAAGAGCATTCGGTATACGTATATAAATCTCCTACTTGGACGTATTGGAAAAGGCAATAAAATATTGGGCCATATAAATATCGATTTCCATGTCGCCAAACGACTCGCATGTAAGCCATAGATTTCAGCTTCTTTGGCGGTCCCGAGTAACAAGCGCGACTAGGTCGATCGATCAGGAACGGATTGCAAAAATTGCGACTCCAGAGATATGAACATGTTTGCGGTACCCTTTTATATATGTGTGTATATGTACCATATCGGCGGACCGTGAACAAGTTCCTTATACAGAGCGTTTACGGTGTGAAACCGTGAACTATCTACCGCATCAACTATACGGCTGGACTTTTAAACCAACTATAAATTATAATCGCCATAAATCTATAGCGGAATATATCGTAAGTATGTACAAGTCTTTTGTATACAGAAATTCTTCCTTTGAGATCTGTGTAACACGACACAGCAGAAGAGATTGATAACGTTTGCTTCGAAATTAACATCAATGGTGGTGTCTCACGCAAAGCGCATTTTTGTTATTTTAAACGAATGGTAGTTTCGAAATACCTGAAGCATGTTCGTAGTTTACATTATATATGTATGTCAGTCTCGAATAAGTACTTCGGTATTAACTTCGTGCGGTACAAATGAATACTTTAAGGAAGCTATTCTATGAATTCCTCGTTTCAAGATAAAAGATTGTTTGTGCGAAACGCTTGTTTAAAGCCCTTTCCGAATTACGAATGTCGCCGAATCTCTATCGGCTATGACTGGAGAGGCAGTGGGCATTAGGTTTGCTGCTTTCTAAATGAGATCGAACACAATATGGATGATGGAACCAGTCGGTCGTGGATTACTAAATATCTTACATTTCATGTCTATACAAATACAGTAAAACTTGTGAATAGCGGCCACTAAAAAAATCAAATTGTTGGCCGTTATTCCAAGGTGGCCGCAAAAGACATGATTTTATTTAAACTTAAAATAGAGAATGCAGAGACACATACATAAGTGAACTAAATGTGTATACATTTCGTTTTGCGTTCATTGGTAATAAATATGTATATATGTATATAAGTATACGTTTACAGAGATTGCTTTTATTTTTTGACAAAAAGTGCTTCAATTTTTGTTTGTTTTAAATTTTTTAAGTTAGATTTATAAATTTCACTTTCACATTTGTGTAGAATTTTTGAAATGTCTATACCATGTCACCATTATTGTTACACAGGAAGTAACTATATTTCTCTTCATTTTTCGCACACTTCGCCCATATTTGACAAAGTTGATTTTGGATCTTCAAACTCTTCTACCTCGTTGTTATCGGAATCATCATCATTATTGCATAGTTCTTCAACTATTTCTGCTATACTAAAATCAGGATTCTCTCTAGGTTCATCATTGTCAATGGAAGCAAAACTAACTTGCCATTGCACTGCCGACTTTTGAAAATAGCTTAGCAATGGGTATTTCGTCGTCCACGCAAAAATCTTCATTAGATTGAACTACTTCTGCGAATGAAAAACAGTTTGTAATGGTAGATCGAGAAACCTGTTTCCATGCGGCTGCAATCCATATTAGGGTACTTGTTAGATTTATGCTCTTTTCCGAATCTTCAAAGTCACACTCACTCTCAACGAATGTTAATAGTCTTTTGATCAAAAAACTGCGGTATACCATCCTAAAATTGTGAATTATGCCTTGATCTAACGGCTGACAATACGACGTAGTGTTTGGAGGCAAAAAAATCAATGTGACGTTTTCTACCGTAACTTTAGGATGTGAAGTTGCATTATCCAGAAATAGAGGCACCTTTCGATTTTGGTTTTTCATTTTCATGTCAAACTGATACAGCCATTTTGTCATAAGATCTGATGTCATCCAAGCCTTTTTGTTACGTATCCGCTCTAAAGGTAATGTGCCGATAAGATTTTCCTTAAAACACCGACGATTTGTACTTTTTCCAATAACTAAAGGGTTCTCTTTGTCGCCTTCCATATTTGCGCAGAATAAAATAGTTAGCCGTTGTTTTGCTAATTTTTTGTCATTGCATTTATCGTATTTTAATGCAAAAGTTTTATTTGGCATGGCGCGCTAATACAGACCTGTTTCGTCAACATTAAATATACCCTTCGGTGAATAATCCTTTAAAATTAATGGTAATTTAGATTTCCATGCTTCTACATCTTCCAAATTTATATCAGCCGACTCACCAAAAATTGATGTAAAAGTGATATTGTGCCTTCGACAGAAACATTCCAACAATCCATTTGAAGCAGCAAAATTCTCGTTGTTTAAATTTCTTGCTGTCTCTAGTGCCTTTTGTTTAATCAACGATCCAGATATGGGAATGTTTTTATTTCTAGCCATGCAGAACCATTTATACACAACTTGGTCCACTGCTACTCCACCCGTTTTAGGGAATTTCCGTTTCTGATTCAAATTAATACCTTCTTCATACATTCTTTTAATATCACTTTTGTTTTTCCAAATCCGAATTTTTCGGCTAACTCCCGCGAACTTAAATGATACTTGTCACTCTCCTCGATAAAATCAATTTTGTATTTCAGTCACGAACCTTTTCTTTTTAGCGACATATTCAAACACTTCACGAACACAACGATAAACTTAAACTGATCGAATGAACAGGCGTTTTCGGAAATTGCTACAATCAGCTGCTGTTGTAAAATAATTCTATCGTGTTTCATTATACCTAACTAACAATAAACCCTTACAAGTAAATTCTGTCAGATTCTTTAGACTGAACAACAAATACGTGAGTTTTAAAATTTTCGATACGTACGACGACCGTTATTGGGAGGTAAATTTTATTGCTTTTATGCCATAAAATATTGGGATCGTCTGGCCGTGGCCGCTTTGTAAAGACGCCGTTATTGCAAGGTTTGTATATATGGAAATACTCGTATTGTAGATTTTTGTATGTTAGATCTGGCCTTTATCACAGGTGTCCGTTATATACAGGTGGCCGTTAAAACAGGTTTTACTGTAATACGACCGGTTGAAGAAATATTAGCACACATATCTGTTATCACATTGTCACTATCATCACATGTCATTAACGTCTATGACCGGGTTCATGTAACTTAGTACTAGTTTTTTTGGTCAAAATAACCTTCTTCTTTGAATGAATCGTTCTATGTATGTTTCGTCTATAGTATTCCACGTACTTTTCAGAACATTTCAGAATGCTGCATTGCTATTTGGGAATATTTTTCGAACTTCTTCTTCTAAGAGATCAAAAATAATTTTATTGGATTACAATCAAAATTTTGAGGCGGCCACTTTCAAATAAATTTGTTCATCATATTTGCGCGTATGCATATAGATTTATTTGCCTGTTCTTCCGTCCTCATAGCAACCCCGTATCATGATGTTCCCTTCCTTACCTAATATAACATTTGAAATAAATCATCCATGATGAAATAAATAATCCAAAGTTGACTTCGTCTGTCAATCATAAATTTTTCCAATAATCTGCATTTGTAATTGTGCAACTTTTTGTTCAATTTAGTTTTTTAGTTTGCTTGTAGAACTGAAGCGTGGCTTTTTTCCTGCTATGCGACCCCTTAGGCGGCTCCAATTAATAGACGCTTCAATTATCTACTGTAATTTTTAGAGCAGTAAGGCGTAAGAAATAGTAGCCGCATGTATTGTTCGTTCAGTTCTGTTGTTGATCTGAGCTTGAGGTCTCATTTTCGACTCTCCATGCTACTGGTATTTTCTTTTTCCTTAATATTGTATTGCGCACACAATACTCAAAAATATTTAATTTATCATTAATTTCTCTGGTTGAAACATCACTTCACGTTAAAGTATATTTTGGCATGGATTTCAATATTCGATTTGAATAAATTCATCCCCATTTTCTTGCCACTTTCGTCATTAAAAATTCAAACCAAAATATATTATTTTCATATTTCAGATGGATTCCTGTGAATTAGGTTTTTGTACTGTGTAAATACTACCAATATAAGAGAATCAAGAACCCTCAAGTAATAATTCCAAAATTTTGGATAAATATTGTTAAATTTAACTAAGTTTAATGTAATACTTATCTTAGAAGTGATCAAAGTTATTAACAGTAGTGTGTGTAGATATAATAGATATATCTGGGCTGAACGATTGGCAACCATTTTCTCTAGGATAGTCAAATCAACTAATTGGTCATGACACCAAGGTTGCTTTCCCATTATTTCTGCTATTTGTCACAATTCATCCTCATGTAAACGATGTATACCATATATGTATTATGGTACCATATATTGGTACAATCTACAACTGTTTATGGAAGTGAACTGTTTTAAAGTGGACTTTAATACAGAGTTTGATACTGAAACTACGAGAAGATATATACTGACTTCCAGAAAAATTGCAACACCTAGAAGTTGTCGAACGATTTTATTGAAATTTTCAGGAAACGTCTATTTTCATGAAACAAAGTGATGATTAAGATTTGAAAACAAAAGCACAAAAGCTTTAAAAGTTTTTTCAATAATGAGTTGCTTCGCCACGATTTGTCATGCACTCATCCAGACGGCTTGGCATGCTATTAATCAAGTGATCTATAGATGCTTGTGGTATATCGTCCCAAGCTTCTTGAATCCGTTGCTGAAGATCGTGTAAATTATCTGGAGGGTGCGATAAATTACCCAGTCGCCTACCAATCATATCCCATACATGTTCAATGGGTGACAAATTAGGCGACCGAGCAGGCCATGAAGGACGGCAATGTTAGATTCTTCCAAAAACCGTGTTGTAGCCCTTGCCGTATGAGGGCGTGCATTATCCTGCTGGAAAATGGGATTTTGCAGCCCCTGAAGATATGGAAGGCCAACTGGTTGTAGCACATTAGCAATGTAACCAGCTGCGTGAAGGTTGCCGTCAATAAAGACCAAGGATGATCTGCTACCATAACATATTGCACCCCATATCATAACTCCTTGAGTGAGGGCTGTGTTGCGTTCCACAAAAAATGTTGGATTTTTACGTTCTCCACGCATCCGTCTGACTCTCCTACGACCATTGTGGGTCCACTAGCAAAATCGGGACTCGTCACTAAACACAATTTGATGCCATTCTTGCGCCCAATTAACCCTTTCGTTGCTCCACTCTAGTCTGCGTAGACGGTGAAGTGGTGTTAGAGGAAGACATAAAAATGGACGATATGAACGCAACCCATAAGATCTTATCCGGCGATAAACAGTTGACATTGACATTCTGAGTCCTGTACCTCTCATCCAATCATTTGCAATTGATCGAGTTGTTGAAAATCTATCTCTTGTGGCCAAAAGTCTTAAGCGACGTTCTTCGCGATCTGTAATCCTTCGAGGACATCCAGATCCACGGCGACGATGTTGAACCCCTTCCTCGGACCATTTGGACCAACATCTCAATACCGATGAAACATTTCGGTTTAGACGACGAGCAATTTCTCTTAGCGAAAGTCCGGCCTCTCTCATACCAATAATACGGCCACGTTCAAAATCACTTAATTGGATAAAATGTTGATGTTGACGTACTCTCGGCATTGTTATCAAGTTCAGAATGAAATTGTGACGAAACAACAACAATTTGCAAACTTGACAGTTACTAAATGGTCTAATACATCAAATTTATAGTTACTATGTGCTATGGAAACAACATGCAAAAAAAACAAAACTACTTGCTAGATTTTATTCAAATTTTAATCATCAATTTGTTTAATGAAAATAGACGTTTCCTGAAAATTTCAATAAAATCGTTCGACAATTTCTAGGTGTTGCAATTTTTCTGGAAGTCAGTATATGTAGACAATAACATCTATACATGCTTAAAAAAGAAAGTTGCTCTTTCTCTACGGAGATCCATCCGAAGGAACATGTATTTAACACAACTTTTATTTCAGGCAAGAGAAACTCTGGCATTAGTTCTTAATTTGTCAGCTGTGATTTCATTTATTTCAGAAGCTCCTACATTTTCACGAAGTTATATTAGAAAACCATTTCAGTTGATAACATGGTTTTAATTTAAAGAAAGCGATAATAAGATTAAATTTTTGAAGCTTTACTAAATAAAATTTTATATTTCATCAAGTTTGTAGAACATCGTGACCTCAATATTTAATATTAATTACCTCATACAATATACATATTATGAGGTAAACTTCTACCACTTTAAGTTCTATGCTGCCCACGTAGGATTACCTATAGTATAGAACATAATAAGATATAATACATGTAACACCATAGGATAAAGTATCAAACAAGCTCTTAAACCAAACGGTCCTGACCCACTTGATATTACGCGGATCTAGACTTATAAAAGATACGACATTTGGTAAGATTGTGCAATAGCAATAATTGATATAAATGGAAATATGCTGAGCACAAATCTTAACCACTTATAGTGAAGATGTGTGTACTATGTAAATTGCGATCAATAAAACAGACATCTGAAGGAATTTATTAAGGGACGGGGTCGATAAGCCTTTCCTCTGGGTACGTGTATGTCTGAGTGTATTATGGCGGCTGCTTGTGTGTGTACCGTCGACGAGATTTCTATATTAAGAGCTTTGTCGAAGACAATATCTCGATTCTCTGGTAAGTGCAGTGAACAACAAAAGTATCCGGTCTACGATAATAATTGTATTGCTCATTTATAGTTGCATTATGCACAGATTATTCGTTAATTTTTGTAGCTTGCAGATAGCAGGGCCAAAAAACCACTAATAACTAACTTCAAAAATGCAACTTATTTTTGTATTCTAATGGTTAGGAGAATTAAATAGGTATTACTTTTGTTACATACTATTAGAAACCCATACTTCCACATTGTGGAACAGAAGAGCAAAAGTCAAAGCATTCGAAGCTATCAATCAATTCTATTTTAGCTTGAAGTAATATAAAGCTGTATCTAGGTTCTTATAGGTTCAGTAGGGGTTACTTACTGACGCGAGAATTGCTGCAAAGAGGGCTTAACAGCATTATCTTTACAAGCTTTGGGTATATAGTTCCGTAAACTTCCAACATACATATTAAATAGAATTTTAGTTCGAAAAGTAATGATATCATAAATGAAAAGAAGACTGCCCATCAGAAACTCAATACCCTTTAGTACCCTTCTAATTCGATGTTCTTGACGAATTCCAGGATTAGTTTGGATGCTGAGGCCTTAATCTCTTCGGGCGTTAGAGTCGCCTGTTCTAGATGCTAAAGCCTTTGCTGGTCTAATGCTTCGCACTCGCAAAGTATATGCTCAGCTGTTTCAGTTCCCAGTTCGCAAAATCTGCACGTGTATTGATCAGATTTGCCCATCTTTTTGAAGAGGTAATTTAGAGGGCAATGACCAGTAATTAAGTCCATGAGGGTCCTTAGGTCTGATTTTCTTAGATCAAGAAGTTTTTTATTGCTATTAGGCAAGCAGATAATAAATTTCTTCGGCTGTGCTTGTCCCGGTGTTTTCTTCCAGAAAGATGCCATTTCCTTTGATTCCCAGTCTTTAAATTTCTTCTCGAGTTGGTGTTTTGATACGCTAAAGAAGGGTTCGGGTCCAATGAAGTGCATGTCCGCGGTTTGTCCTTCAAGTGCGTTCGCCCTGTCAGCCACCTTTCAGAGTGGCATGGCTATCGGTACATGTGTAGATTTTTGTATTCTGCACGTTTTTTATCTACGTTTTATCGGACGCAAAGAGCTATGGGGTGTATCCCCACTTGAAAAATTGTTGGAGATTCTCCTAGGACTGGAGAGGTTAATCCTCGGTCCATGAACGCCAACCACTACCTCGTTGCTAGTTTTGGATCCGTCTATATACCAGACACTGGATCCGTTTTCAAAGTTGGGTCCACCAATAGCATCCTCAATGGTCTCTCGTGGTGAATTTGATAGTCATGCTGTCAGTTTGCTTGTTTAAGGATTAAATCTCTTCTCGGAGGTTACCTTAGGTGTCCGGTTAACTCACCCTCTTTAAATCGATGTGATATACTCAGCCGGTGGGCACTGCGAAGTGCAGCTCTCTTAATTACCAGGTGTAGGAGTGCTAGGCGCAATAGTACCTCCATTGAAGCAGGTGTGCATCGCTCCTCTAGTTCGCAGACATATTGATCGCTGCAGTATCTGCACTTTACTTTGCACTGTCCTTTCGATTTGATTTTTGGCCACTATAGTAGGCTAGCGTAAGTGACCATGGCTCTCAAAACCATTTGATATAACCACTATATCATTTTTGGTTTAAGACCTCTAGTTCTGCCAAAAAGTCTCCGACACGACCAAAAAGTCATTGTAGCCTTTTGGAGAACTTTATGACAATGTTGATTCCACTTTAGTGTGCAATCGAGAGTAATCCCTAGATATGTGACTTTAATTGAGTAGTTTAGTTGTACGTAATTTAGGAATACTGTTCTCAGCAACTTAAGGCATAAAAATTCGGTTATTTAAGAATGTCATCTGGTCGTTTGTACATACAAATAAACGTCCGCGGATAATCACAACAAAGGCAAAGGTTTAATCTTGTCGAAAAACGTTAGAAATTAAATATACTTCTTTTAAGGTAGACGATGTGTAACTGAACAAAGGCAATATACAGTTAACAATCTGTTGCTTATAACATCAAATAGAGAAAAGTCCGTCAATATATAATATTGTCCACTCTCATCTCACTAATAATAATACTTCTTATTGGGAAACCATATTGGCAACGGCAACGATTTGATTTGAATTTGTAGAATTGTCAATTTAATTCTTCAGGTTGCAATGTACGTGCTAAAGCTATGATAGCTAATGAAAGGAATTATTATTATTTAAATAATTATCATTAAAAATATACTACAATTGCGTGTGAAGTAAAAACGATCGAATAATTCTAGCAATATAAATATTCTCCAAGCTAACAAGGTATGACAGTCAGATACTTCCTAGGTTCACTGTACCAATCGTTCGCATTTATGATAAAGCGCTCTTGACGCGTTTAGCGGGAGCGCAATTCGGACGAATTAACGAGCCACAATCCGCTTACAGACGGTATCAAGCCTTAGATGGAGCGCCCCCATATAGAAGTCAGACATATCTCTAATTTTATTCGACAAGAGAGCAACTGATAGAAAACGTATCGTTAAAAGCGCTTTGCACTTGTTAGGTTATTGGATTCCGCACCCGTAGGAGTAAAGCAGTTTTTAATAAATATATCAAGTATAGATTATATTTATGAACGTGAAGGTAAAGCCAAGGCTAATGACTCTCAACCATTGCAAGACTACTCAGTACCTTCACAGTCGAATAGCGGCATTATTAATTCATCTTCAATCTTTGTTCTTTTTTCAGATTTATGCGACTTCGATATTATGAATGATACAATTTAACATTCGTATTACTCAATACAAAATTTTTAATAAAGAGAGACGTTTAATGAAGCAGAAGTATAATTAAGAATGTAATACACTTTTGGCGAGAAGAACAGGTGCTTGTGTTTGTGCATTATTAACTGATGTTCAGTCCTCCTTCTTTATTCTTTTAGGCGACTTCTTTGTAATGAATCATACAACAAATTTAATATTTACTTGACAGAATACAACATTTTTAATGGTACAGGAGGACAATTAAGAAAGTACATAATATATTTTCGTCGAGAGGAACAGGTGCTTGTGTTTATGATGCCTGATAGAGCAATATCATCACAACGTGCACTTTTCACAGACGTCTAAAAGATGTTCATCGTTGAGCTTACTCTAGGAAGGACTTGTGTTTATTTGCCTCCCATACAAGCAACAGTTCTTTTGAATATGATATACATATGTAGATCTGAAGAACAGGTAGGGTGTTTTAAAACAGTCATGCCATCACCAATTTGTTGCAAGTACAAAAGCGTATAAATCATTCTTATATATGTATGTAGTTCTTATTCACAGCGTCCTCGCATTAGCGTAAACTACTTTAAAAACACGACAGTTTAGTAAAATAACAATACGATGGGAAAACATCGAAAGAAATCCAATTCTGTCTGTAAACTTTAATATTTTGATCGACAAAACCCTGTATGTATAATCTGTACACAATCTTGTAAATTTCAAGATATCTACAGTGTAATTACAATCTAATCAGCTTTTTTACGGACATCTCATCATGTTTCGCTCTCGGCTTCGCGCTCGGTAATAATATCTGGAAATTAAATATCTTCGTGAGAATCTGCTATAAAATGATCCATTCGATGAGCGTTGTGGTAAGTCTTGTGGGAAATTGATAATGAACTCTTTCGTAAGCGATACTTGATGGATGAATAAATTAATTAACATGTTCTGGAACAGTAAAAGTGTCAACGTCCCATCTGCACCGAAGCTTAACCGCCGTATACCGAAAACATCAACAGCGGTTTAATCTGAATTCTGGCTTTCTGTCTTGCTCGATTTCCTACACGATTGACTCAAATGGAGATTAATAGTTTCCTTCCTAGTACTAATTAGTTTCGTATCAGAAACAATTATTAATTGTACAGAGAGTTTGGCAGGTGTACTGTGTATAACGCCTGATTAGATTTACTTGCCTGCATAAGTATAAAATTATATACATGGTATAACCTACTTTATATTTTTATATTACACTTTGTGGTGGTACAGTTGTGATAGAAAGTTTTTCTTGAAATAAACTTCTCAAAAGAATTTGCGGAGATTTAATATTTTCATTGATAACGGTTTTAAATACCGAAATGATGACAATTTTTGTACAAGCGCAAGTAAAGTAAATTACAAGCCTAACAGAGTAGTAATTGCTCTAAAAACAAAAAATCACTAGAACGTATAAATTTGTTGGGGCTGAATATGGCTGGTATTATCAAAGAATACTTGGGAAATGTTTTACTCTTCTCTGAAAGTAATTTAAAGGTCTGTTACTGAACAAGATGCAAGAATTTCTTTGGAAATGTTGGAAATAATTAGCAGCTGAGGAATTGAACGACCAGATCATTCCAACAATTCTTACCCCTTAAGCTTATTTTTAATCATGTTTCCGGTAGATGGACAAATATTACGAAACTTTGAGAGACGGTTAGAAGATGTACCAGATATGTTTCCTACTTCTTGATAAAAGAGTAATGATAAGTGTAGCAATAATAGGAAAGAAGAACAAGATAACTAAGATTTTATCCTGGAGTTTATATGACAAATAGCCAACTATTGTGTTGCCATTATAAAGGTACATTTTAATATGAAATTGAAAAGTGTTGAAATGAAACCACACGTTTTGACTTCTTTTAGGTATTCAAATTAGAAATCGTGTTTCTTTCCACTGAATGTTTTTATTAATTAAGATTGTTATAATTACTTTCCCATTAAAGAAACTGAACGTGATTTTAATAAAATTTCGTATAATATTGAATTTGTTTGAATGCAGTGACAATATAGTAGATTTGCAGACAAGTGTTTTGTTCGACAGCCTTATTTTGACGTGATTACCTGCTTGCTCCCTAACTTGCCATTCATACTTATTAAGTTTTAGATATTTATTCGTTTGTATATATTAATTACTTAGAACGCACAGTTATAATGATTTAAAATTATTTTCCTCAAATGAATATGTTTCTTACATACACTAATGGTTATTATTATAGTAACTTCACTTTATGATTGAAATGCTTGTGCACGACGTATACTGTTCGTGATTTGATTATAGTACAAAATTCAATGTTAAATCTCCAACTTATTTCATATCTGCAATACAGCTTTCTGCAACAGCTGTTTACTACTAGTGCGCAAATCATCTTGACGCTAAATTACAGCACCTCCAAGCGTATTCGTGTCTGAACGTGTTAATTATGCGCAAGCGTTCAAAGCGAGCGACTGTAAGTATAGCACTTTTACAATAGTGCTGCTACAATTTATAAATCGTGAAAAACTATTTCATATACAGTTAGAACACAAATTATAAGTCTGTTAGTGAAGAAAAATCGCAGGTCGATATTTCAAGGTATTTCTGCTCACTCTCAATAATTTGACTGAATATGAAAGTCCTACAAGGAAAAGTATATAAAGTATTTAATTAAAAATCTTGGAATATCGAGAAATATCAGCAATTATTTTGACAAACGAATTGTTAAAATTGTGGCTATGTTGAAGTAGTTCAGTGAAGTTTCTATAAGTGCCGGATTCATCAGCAATCATGTCTTGTAAAAAAATCAATATTGTCGAAGACTAACGTAAAAAGCCGATTAGATTACTACATCGACTACTAATGATTGGCGTAGGTAGTGTAATTAAATGAAAAGTGACAATATTTGTACTGTAAGAGATCCAATGGATCAGCGACGAAACCCTAAATATACAATTGCCAACAAAGCACGTTCAGTAATGATGTGGGCGCAGTGTTTCTTGATTTCAAAGGGATCTGTATAGATCGTGGATCAGTATACATACAAGAACACGTTAGAAATTAAAATGGAGCCATTTGACATTTTTCAGTCACAACTCAAAACTTGTGACTGACTAGCCTACAATCAAGAAAATTGATCGTATGAGTTCAGAGACTTCAATCCTTCAATCCTGTTGAGAAATTGTGAGATGTGAGAAATTCTGGGCAGGTAATTTCTATTACTATAGAATAATGTTAGAGTTGAATTATATATCACTTTCTAGTTTTAATATTTTTTGGCCAATACCGTATGTTAGTACTGCATTTCATGAGTTTTGAATTTAATCGAAAGAACATAATTAAACAGCTACAATTCCTATTCATCCTATTCAAATAATCCTGTCATTATTTAGAGATTAAAATGCCGTACTTACAATACCCAATACGCTTTCCTAAATGCTACCTACTTTAGTGGTCTTCATTCGCCACATATTACTGCAAAATATTACTATATTTGGCCAATACAAGATCTTCATACTTTAGATATCAGTTGGAAGTTGGACACCATTGTTGTTTTATTCATTTGTTTAGATAGCTAGAATATCAGGAAAAGAATGTTTCGTAATATTGATTTAATTTGCATATTAAACGTACATATATTCCAAATTTCTGGCAATACTTGCGTTTTGTTTTATAAGAAAAAAATATATCAAAGCAGTCAGATTTAAAATCGATTTTCACTAAACTACATAAAAACATTAGCTATAAATTAGGTGAAAAGAAGTACTGGCTGTACTCGTTACGTTCAACAAGGTGAGGATTTGGGTATGGTAGCCAAAATATCCAACAAAAGACTCAAATGTTAAACTCTGAGCT
The DNA here is from genome assembly GCA_004785975.1 of Popillia japonica. Taxonomy (NCBI): domain Eukaryota; kingdom Metazoa; phylum Arthropoda; class Insecta; order Coleoptera; family Scarabaeidae; genus Popillia; species Popillia japonica. The sequence continues at coordinate 28,563 of SMLS01063958.1, forward strand.
TTCGCAATTTATTTATTGCTTCACCATAAATAAATTGCGAACCCTCATCGTAACCGAAGAGATGCCGGAAGTGGTATCACATCACGTATGGCACAACAGCACGTGATGGCAGAATTCCAGAGGAATCACCAGGAGTCGCACCGTACAAGATGGAGGATGCACTTCTTGTTAGGAGTAGAGGAAGGAACTAGAGCATCAACATCTGCGCAGGAGAAAACGTGGTGCACTTGTAGGAATGCATAAAGTATCTCGGGGTGCACTTCAATAGGGACATGGGAATGGATAGCCATGTTAGGATAACACCCGAGAGAGCTAGCAAGGCTATAACGGTCATGCGTCTACTTATGCCAAGAGCGTTCGATCCCAGGACACGGAGTAGAGTAATGTACGCGACTGTTGTCCATTATGATTTATACTGGGCCAACACGGTTAAACGCCATGGAGAAACATAAACCTAGGCCGAAGCTTCTGAAGAATCGAACAAAAGCCGCTCTAATGTCTCCATAAAAACTCTTCTCGTATTGGCAAGGAGCCCATCTATAGCACTGGCAGTCAAAGGTCAGGCCAACGTCCTGCAATGAAAAAATAGGAAAGTATTGGTTGAGAAGCAGATTCAGGAGGAATCACAGAACAGACAAGGTGGAATATGGTACGGCAAGGAGTTGAACAAAGAGATGGGAGTGCTAACACAGGAAACCATAGTTAGAAATATGCTAGATTGAATTGAGAACTGGCAACGTATTAAACGTCTAGCCATGAATATATTGACTGCAAAGCGAAACGAACAAAGTGATGAGCAGAGACCGACCAACTGCTAGAAGCTAGAGTAAATCTAATGACCAGCTGCCTTAAGTAATGCCACCGCAATCCTGGCCAGCATACTGTGTGGTCTGAGAAGAGTTTCTATTCAGCAAAAATCTGGCAGTATTTGTTCATTAGGCCGTAGATTTTCCCCTCTCACAAAAACAACTGATTTCATATTTAGCTCTCTCCACTTTCTTATGTCCATAAATGTTGATGTAGTAGAATAAATAGAACGAAACTGTTTTAAAATAATACATCTCGTTTATTATGTTTAAACTTACATAACAATAATATTTATTAGATTATTATTAGATTAGATATTCAAAATGATACACTTAGATATATTCAAACTAGGGATCAAATTTTTTGTGTGCAAGCGAATGAACAAGAGACTTGAATAAAGGGTCTCACTGTTTAGCTGTTAATAAGGTAGCTGATGAACTTATTTAAGTTTAAGCAAATATTCGTCTGAAATTAGGAACCTGATGTCTTATCGAATAAATTATGGTAGAGTAAATTATTCTTGTAGAAGTAGAACAATTTTTGTAGTTCTACCGGAAACATTACATTTTCATCACTTGCCACTTTACAGTGTACACGCGTTGCAATTATATCTTTCATCTACTTAGTGTACTGGGTTGTGCCTTTACATATTTCAAGAGTATCGTCCTATGAACTACTTTCCAAGAACAACCACTACATTGAGAATAATAAGTGAAAAAAATGTTGCATTAACTAATGCTCCAATTTTCTTGTTAACACTACTTAGATGACGCGCTACTAATTTTTTATACTACTAAATAACAATCTCTTAGTGTTCAAAATGTATTATGATCGTTGTGAGTACTAGTCGCTAGAATTTTATTAGATAATCTATCAATCACTCTACTGTACATATGTATGTATTAGTACTAGCGTGGACGTATCTACTTAACTGATTTCAAGGATCTAATGCTGATTTAAAATTTAGAAGAGTGAAATACCTCTCTCTATAACTGCTTGGACTGCAATAAAAATTTCAGTCCTTCCTACGCATCATAAATACAGAAGGAATTTGACAGTTTGTGCTTTAATACCGTACTCACGATGCTCTTACGACAGCAGATGAAAAATTAAATCCTCAAGAACAATAAAAGAACTGAAAGGTCTAGGAAGAAAAATCACCGTTAAACATGAAATATGAAATCGTAAACACTATACAGACAAACAAAAACGTAAATCCCCTTGGAGTTCGCGCGTATTTCAGTCCATCGGTGAATAAATCATAGCGGGGCAGGGTCATTACGCCGCATTTTCAAACGTCATTACATGAAATATAACGACAAATAAAAGCCCCATAAAAGCTCTTTATGGCGTTATAATTTTATAAGCCGCGACAGTGGTCGCGATATCGCGATGTTTTGTTCAGAAACGATCGAGAAATGTAATAGGTCGGGCTCTCCTGACTATTCTCTCGTATCCAATGCCTTCTCTTTTCTCTTTGCATACTATAGCGAAACTATCGCGTGGATAGATCGCGCGCAGTTGGCCGCGGACGGTTCTACGACGATGGTGTTGATTTTTAGAGTCAAATGTCAAAGCGCATTCATTGTTTTCGGTGACGCCATCTACGTAATAGATTACGTTCGTATTTCCTTTATTCTGAAGCGGTCTATCGTAGGAAGAGAGTAATTAATTTTGATGCCTTATATAGATACACCAACACCTGTTGGGAGTTAAAAGAAGCATTACCTAACTCGATGAAGAATCTTTACGGTTGAACAGTTATTTGTATTGATCAAATTATAACAAAACATTCTTGTACGTTAAAATTTTTCCATCCTACGTAATATGTAAATGCTGTACTCCGATTTCGTATCGGATAAATCAAACATATATCCTTACATATATCGACAATAGTCATTAACGTACACGTACACATGTATAATGGCTATAATGGTCGTTGGTTTAGAGCTGCAGTCGAGCATTTGACATCTTTCATAAACTAAGGTGCATATTTGACACTTATTACAGCTTATATAGCTTAAAGTAGTGACAAATACAAATGAAGGATTTTATTATTCGTCTCTGTACCTTTAGTTTAATTCTTTGATTTTATTCTCTTGTCCTTTTTGTCTTATTCTTCTGGCATTACAAGCTCGATTTTTCGAAATAGTATTTGAACTAATGCAAGCCTTAGTGATAGTTATTTCACTTCCATCAAATTTGATTATCTGACATATTTTTATTAGACATTAAAGAATATTTAGGGCACATTGCGATCATGTTTAGTCAAAGTCAGTTCTCGGTAATATTTCATCAATTAAAGATCTTTGTTTTTGCTGACGCATTCTGACGATCTCATTTGGTTACATGCTCCCAGAAGGGTTTAGCTTGCCTCGTATCATGGAGATTTTCGTAGTATTTGGATTTACTCTGCTCTTCTTCACTGTTAAGCTCCTCAACTACTATACTGGTATTTATCCCGCAAGAAGTTTCTTGTTCCACGAGAGGTATTCTGGCCCCTTTGTTAGTATTGTAAAATACACCGGCAACGTGCAAGTGACGAGCTACATCGTCAGTTCAAGTGGTGTTTCTATACCCCGCATATTACACAAAAAAGTGCCCCCAGCTGTAGCTCTGTTATATACCGGTCGTTTTGAGTCATAGGATATTTAAAGCCGCGAGGAGGTGAAGGGAGCTACGTCCCCACCAATATTGTAGAGTACACCGTTCATAGTCTCATACGCGTCCCCACTTCTTAGCTAATTTTCATACCCCTTATATCTTCCCGGCTTTATTTATCCTATTTCTCAAAACGATCGGTATAATCCGACGTTCATCAATCAAGTACTAAGTGAAAAGTGTGATAAATGCTACATTCGAGGCTACATTTACTGTTTTTCAATGCCATCTCCAATTCCAGGCGACTGTCAACTTCTTTTAATTGTTTGAAGTGAACTTTTTCCTCATTGAATAGAGATTTTATATCTGCATCCATTAATACGCAATACATCTATGTACATATGTATTTTGAATGCTGCACACCATTAGAAGGTACCTACACTGGCATCTTTGACGTTGACTTTCGACTATTTGAATGCTCTCCAGTTTGTTTTGGTTTAAATGTGTTTTGTAGCTTTTTCTTAGTTTTCCTTGTCAGTCAAAATTAGTTACATATTGCGTGAACGCCTGCGAGCGGTCGATACCTAACCTGTGTACGCTATATTCTACTCTACAATTGTATTGGCAAAAATAGCTTACTGCATATTAATTCAGCGATACATTAGATCTCCTGTCGAGCGGGCGATCGCTTCAATGAATGAGATATACACACAATTGTTGTCGCATACTAGCATGCGCATTTCAGTTAAATTCATACGTCCTGAATCGATTATAATTAATTTATCCAAAATCATTCAAATTAATGTCAAATGACTCTATATAGCTCCCAGTGTTTGTAGACTACAGAAAAAAAAGTAGCAACATCATGTTTTATGGCGGTGTAGGTAGGTACTTATGAAGTATCCATTTGTAACCTGTTTAATAATAATAATATTTTAGGTATTTCAAATTTTCCAACGGAAATTTATCTCGTAATCTTACGAATTTTAAAACATTTTAGTCTGTCTCTCTCACAATTGAAAGGAATTATGTACTGGATAAAATTCAGTAGGAACAGTAGATTCGAAAATTATGATTATAAACTCTAGAAAGACACTAATTTAATCCAAATAAGACAGAAAAAGTAGTTCATTTGTATAAATAATTTTTTCTCCAACCGTAAAAAAAGGATGACATATTTTGACTGTCAGGAATATCTAAGGTTGTCATTTTGCATACTGATCCAAGAAAGTGGTATCTAGGCAACAAAAATATTCACTTTTAATCCTAGTAAGTAATAGTATATTATGACATTAGTGCATAATCAAACTTTTAAAGCACGAGTAACGAGTTTAAAGCCACGACGCGAAGTGGAGTGGCTTTAACGTTACGAGTGCTTTAAAAGCTAATTATACACTGTGTCATACGATATTTTCTAGTATAAATGCAACAATGATTTTATCTAGAAGAAATCAAATCAATAATTTCAATACATTTTATCGAGTGAAATGTGTCTCTATATTATGTCATTTGACATTTCACTTAATTATTAAACATCATTGTTGTATTAATAATGTCGACCGAAATTCAAAAACTAGCTGCTGAAGCTGAATTAAGGTTAATACCTTCAAAGTCCAAATAATAATTCAAATCAGTAATCAATAATTCCAATACATATTATCGAGTGACACATGTACCTATATGTCATTTGACATTTCCCGACATTTCACTGGACTATTAAACGCTTGGGATTGGCTGTTACCAAGCATCCTTTATACGCACGCCGTGTGATAAAGGCCCGATTATGCACGCTTATGGGTGTGTTTTGATTGGTTTTTGATGCATGCATACTAAAAAAGTGGTTATTTTTAATCCTAGAAAAAAAGTATTCATAGTTTTAATTTATTATTTAACGATTTTTATTTAGTTTTCGACAAATTGGACCACTAATGAATCACAAATGAACGCAATGACAACGAATGTATGACTAACGTTTGACAACATATCCATGACAACGTCGATATAACTTACTTACCTACTTCGTTTTATTATCCCAGTGCATGATTTTGGTTGAATAAAAAATAGACTTCGTTTTATTATCGCAATGCATGACTTCGGTTGGAGAAAAAATAGCATGTTCCATTCGGATTAAAAATGTCATTTTGACTGGTGGACAATTTTACATTCTATCTAAAATTGTACTTGTCGAAAAGAGACATTTTTAATCCTAATACAACAATCTACTATTATTAAGATTATGTACATTATTATGCTTCCAAAGTACACTAAATTTATCAATATCTGGTGTTCCCTTGACTTTTAATACTCCTAGTACTCGCCGACGTATACTTCCAATGCAACTATGAATTGTGTCTTGAATTTGCAGATCATTAATCCATGTATCTCAAATTATTTCCTTAAGGATTGCTAAATTTGAATATTGTGTTCTCTGAGGAAGTTACTCATTGATTAAAAAGAATCCGTCTAGTAGGTACTCTTCAATACTGATCAAAGCTTCTAATTTTTCGAACAACGCAGCTTCCATTCAAATTGATTTATAGGGTGCAGCCTAATAGCACTAATTTTAGATTCAAAGATTCCAATCTAGCGTTTTAATATTTGCCGCTTTCACGGTTATTGTCACTGATAGTAGGCTAAAACACACTCTAGCAATAAAAAGTGTCCATAGGATTTTCATTTACCATTAATTATATGTATACATATAAACAAGAATAAAAGTATTATGTAAAATGACTACATAGAAACTTAATTTGTACTACCGAGCATTTACATAATTAACTGGAATTTTTCCCGGCTTTCTCAACTATATACTATAGTAAAATTGTTGCTGCACTTAAAACGCCCAAAACAGAATTATTTGATTGCTCCATAAAAGCGGTATTTTTTTAAGGCTCTGCGGGATCTATGCCCATTAGCCACTTTTGGGATTCTACTTACTTATATCTACTACTATTTTTATCTTCGCTTTCAACTCTCCTAAATTCTGATCCCAGCTCGCATAACGAATTCGAAAATGCACCTGTACATCTTATAATTATTGTATGTCAATAACACTGTAACTTTCGTAGAAAAAGGGAGGAACAACTCTCTTAAAGATCTAAGAAATGACTGTCCGTCTTGAAATTCGTAACCGCATTCACAGACAGGAGAATCAACTATCACTCTGTCTATGTAGATGAGTTCTGAAAGACCCATGACCGAACTTCATCCTGGCAATCGCCGAGGCAAACAGACGGGATATTGTGTGTCCTTTATGCCATCGGGGATGGGATATGGTGGGATGTATCAGGGCGTATTGAGTGACCCTTTCTTCTCTCAGATTTCGCCATCTACGTTCCCACTGGGCAACCAAAAAATGTTGTTTTACGAAAGCCAGAACATCATGACTGCTCATTTATTGAAAGTTCGTCCTGTTTAAAGTAGAGGCTTCTTTTGCCAGTCTGTCCACCTCCTCGTTGGCCCTTATCCCACAGTGACCTTTTATCCAAAAGAATCTTATCGTTTTTCCCATGCGAATTATTTTCTTACATTTCATAATGATGTTCCAAATTAACGGGTGCGGCCTAGGGTTTAGATACATTCCTTTGCTTAAGGCTACTAAAACAATCATTGAGTCTGACATTATGACTATGTTCTGATTTGATTGGCACTCCGTATATTTCACAGCTTCGCGAATAGCAACTGCATCTGCAGTAAAAACACTGGAATTCTGGTCTAGCTTAAAGAGATCTCGCGCATTATTGGTCTTATCTAGAAAGGCGCCACCACACCCATCTCGTGATTTCGACGCGTCTGTATATATCAGAGTATCTCTTAACACATCGTCCATAATTTTCTGATGTAAGTGTCTATTTGATTGTAAATCCTCCGTATAATTTGGTATAAAAATGGGTATTGTTGTCCTCCATTCCTCGTAGCTCAAGTTTGGTGTTACCGATTCAATAACGGACTGATTCGAGGTTTTAGTAAAAGGCGGTATTCATTATTTTCGCGAGTGTAAAATTAGAAGCAGAATGCACTGAAAAAGTTTGTGTAGCTTTTAATACGGTTTATTTTTGATGAGTCATCTACATATGCCTGCAATCTCTGAAACAAAATCTAACTTGTATTTGCAACTCTAAAAATAATATCAAAGGCTTCCATGGCCCGAGACTCTATTATGGGGTTAGCTGTGGCATGGTTTGTAAAAGATATACAGAATAAGTAAATGTGCAAAATATACAATACAAACTTAACGTTTCGCCGCTAATGTAAGTGTAAAACCGTGTGGTGAGTGAGGGTTGTCAGACGATCATGGTAACTCGACGTGTCAACAACGCTAGAAGCTAAAATTTTCTGACGGTCAGAAGAATTTCACTTTTACATCAAGAAATTTCGTTGGGAATTGATTTTGGCTCTTGCTTATTGTGCAATATGTACAGATCAAGAAATATATCTGGATAAATGTGAGAATAAAGAATTTATTTTTAGAGCCAGTCAGAAGGTTTGATAGCGGCTCGGTAAAAGGGCCTTTAATGTGACAGAAACTGTACCTATATACACCATTAGTTCTAGCGTTTTGTTTAAATGTTCAGCTAGTATTACAGCAGTCTTTAGAGTACAAAGTAGATTTGTAAAAGTGAATGTAATTGCAAGCGGTTTAGTTTTAAAAATAAAATTGATTTAAAAACGAATTATTAGCTACTATTGTAGAAACTTGTTATTGTACATATTAAACGCCCAAACAAAGCTAACTTAATTAATATTAATGTACGAACTGAAATCTCAAACGCCATTGACGGGCTGTCGTATGTAGAAGAATATAATGGAACTGCAACGTTATAATAAGACGTGATATACATAATTGTCTGGCAGTCATTTGTATGTATACAGGAGCAGATTGATATTTCGCAACATTCTCATGTATATTGTATCTGTACCTTTATAAATCGAATCCCTTGTAACATGTTATATTAAATATGCTAATATGTTTTGTTATGTCTAGGTAGACTGCCGCTTAGAATTGGTGTGGTACTGCATTATATAATAGGAATAAATTACAAACAGTATGGAACGTATTGATATCGGTGGCTCTTCGCAAGAATGCCTAAACGTCCCGTGGTGTTACGTCTGACATATGAAAATTTTTCCTGCTATATTATACATTGAGTTTATTAACTTTTGATATTTAATATCCAAGCACCAATAACGAGATCGAGCAAAATCGCATATCATGTTGTGTATAGGTACAGTCTCATTGATTTTACGTGTCCAAGCTTAGATGTTTTGTAGTATAGGTGATAGAAGAAAAGTATAATTATCAAAAATACTCTACATCTAATTATTAACTATTTTACATAATCAAAAATTACAAATTACACAAAAACAAAAGAGCATCATAAAACAGTTTTATTTTTTAAATACACTGGTTACATTTTTTCTAAATATTGTTAGAGAGCTTGAATTCTCTTTACAATGATCCCAGAAAAGTTAGCATAGTGTTTTTAAATTTAATTTCTGTCAAACGTTGCAATTTATTACCAATCTTAGAAAACAAATACAAACAAAAGAAAGCAAAAGACGGAGAGTTGTCCATATTTGTGCATCGTTTGCATATGGGTCGGTAGTTGTTAATTTCAGCTTTAGTGCCCTTCTTAAAGATCGGGGAAACTCTGGTTCTTTGCCATAGCTTAGGAAAGGTTGACGTTTTAATTGATAAATTAATGATAATTGCTAACGGTTTAGCGAAAACTATTCTGGTATCTCTCAATAAAAACGATGGAATTAAATCATCTCCAGAAATATTATTGTCAGGGAGCGATGACATAATGTTAATTAGTTCGTCTTCAGTAATTAACGGTAGGACAATAGGAAGATTGTTACTCAAATTGGTATTTGTAAAAGAAGTGCTACTATGGTAGGTAGAACAAAATTTATCCGCAAATGCATTGACAATGTCTTGAGGAGTGTCGAGCACAATGTTGTTGTAAGTCAAAACATTTGGAATTCTAGTGCAACCCTGTTTGTCACGAATGTATTGAAATATTAGTTTGGGATCACGACTGATAGATCCCTGAACAGACTGCATATAGTTATGATATGCAACCGAAATTTGTGATTTACACAGAGCACGTAACCTCTTGAATTAATTTAAGAATTAAAGGTGTTTAGTAGAATTCCACTTACGCCTATAGTATGATTTAATTTTAATGTTGGAGATGATTTCAGTGGTGAACCATTTAGGATAATCTGATTTATTACATGTACCATAGACTTTCGGTACATTTAAATCGAATATACGATAGACAGATTCATAGAATTTATCCAGGGCCAAATTAACATCCTTTATTTCTGTCAAAAATGACCAGTCACAGTTCGTGAGATCGGCATAGAGTTGAGGAAAGTTAGCACGTCTGAAATTATACCTAGCGTTAGAGTTGGATGGAAAAGATGACAAAGAAGATACCGACTTAGAAATAGTTAAGGCAACACACAGAGCTGGATGGTATTGATCAACTGACACAAACGGGAAATCATCACGCTCTACAGTAATACCACTTTTAATATTTGTAAAGACCAGATCAAGAAGTCTCTCATCACAATTTACAATGGAATTGTATTGCTTTAGTGAGAACATATTACACAGACATGAAAAAGTAATACATTTTGAACAGGTAAGCGGATCTGTTATAAAGTGAGGAAGATTAAAGTCCCCTATTATAATAACTGATTTATCAACTAGAAAGGCCTCAAAACTGTCGCAGAATAGCTCAAAGTCGTGCTGCGAAATATTTTGTGGTATATATAAACCAATAACATAAAAGGTACTGTTGTATAGAGTACACTTACATGCCGAAATATCGACTGTAGGTATAGCAGATGTAATAGTGGAGGTATCGATAGTGATAGAAGGTATTTTATTAGACAGAGCTACGAATACGCCTCCACCACGACGCGATTTACCAGGGCAAAGCGCCTGTCACACCTAAACACATTGTAGTGGGAAGGCAAAAGTTCGGAATCATTAAATGATTCATCAAGCCAGCTCTCGGTAATTACAATAATGTCATAGATAGCCTCGCATGCATTGGCATAAAATGCTTGAGTTATAGTTCGAAGACCTCTGGTGTTCTGATAATATATATTGAGAGTTGGTGGACAACTGTTGGACTGTTCTAGTTTAAAGACGAGATGATAGAAGGTATACCTCGGTTGTAGTTGATTCGAAGGTTAGACTCCCCACTATTTAAGTTTTACAACAATGTCGTACATGTCCTAAAATTTTCCAAAACTATCAGGTGGAGCAAAATTGTTCATTTATTTCATACAATATGCAGAACAATTGGCTAGGTTCTAGTAATATTATGCAAACCTAGAGCAACCTGGAATAAGGAAATAAGGTTCACTTCATACAAGTGCCGACACATATGTACATATTATAAGTACCACCTATCACTATTAATCAGTGAAAGATACCGCCTTTTTAGGATGTTCCAGACTAGTAACGAAACTAAACAAGCAACAGAAACAAGACACTCTACTGAAAGCCATTCGTGTAAAGTTACATCTGCAGCGCAGTCTTGTTGCACTGATAGTCCATGACTATTTGCTTTTTTGCAAGTTAAATTTGGCTTGAGTTAATAGGGACCTATTTAACGTAAGTTATGAATTTGTGTATTGTTTTCCTGTATTAATCTATTATATGAGAAGCATATGTTTGCTTTAAACAAAAATGAAGAAATGTCGTTAGCGTCTGTATTTTGTTGAGTTATAAAGTGTACGCTTCTATGATTCATGAAGAGCCCATGTCCAATAATTGACTAAAGATGTAATATATGTATGTATGTTACGATAAGCTTTTTTAGGTTTGCAAACATACACATAAAATATCAGCAATTCATCAAGCGACCTTATCAGCAATTAAGTTTATTACAATTTGTGAAGTTTATTGCGCATTTGCAAGTCAAATCATAGTAATTTCAGGCAGCTTCCCGGGACACAGATCGGTCAACCGGCAATAATCCACCGCCTCGAATATAATGATCAAAAGTGCTAATCTACACTATTATACCGCAAGAATTTGTAATTTTCTGTTATTACGAAACTTTTTTTTAATAATTATCCTCATTAAATTACTTTGTATGGGTGTTTAGGCATATGTTTGGCATATGTCTTATGCATATGGATATAGGTATAAATGAATATATAATCATGTTGTGCTTACAACGGTATATGATATACTTACGGCTTAATTGGATTTTTGAACTTAAATGCATGTAAATGGAGATCAATCAGATTCCGATTTATATACACTACGTTAATTACAGGATAGCTAGTTATACGATTGCAGTTTATGTTAATAGTGAATTGGTAGGTAGTACTTGTGATATTGGAATGCTTAATGTTGAATAACATTTATCACATTTCACTAAACTGGAAATGTTGTAGGTAGATCAAATGGATAACACAAAACGAATTATTTGGCAAGTTATTTATGAATTAGTCTAGTACAGTTGATACATTAAAATTTGTTGTAAAAGTTATATTGGATCAAGTAGACAAGTGTAGTATTACACGGCAAATGAGTCAGTAACTCAATTAAAATAGATACTTGTGAAATTTTTTACAATAAATGAAATGATTAAGTCATCACAATCAAATTACAAGGCTTCTACTCTAAACTCGACAGATTAAAATATTGAATACAAATTGCTGTATCCTCCCCAAGGTATGCATTTTTCTGTCCTGCAAAGACAAAACGATGAACACTCTGCAGTGAAACCAGACGAAGACTTGTATTGGTTTACGTGAAATCCCTACAACAAAAATATCAATATATTTTCGAGGATTTCACAGAATAATTTATAGAAGGATTTCAGAAAGCTAAATCCAATAACCTGTAGAACTCTAGATCACTATCACCCACAGGACACCAAACACTTGGATAAATGCCAACGCGTTTCGACAGCAATGCTGTCATTATCAAGGCGATAATAAAACTAAACTAAAACAGTTTTATTATCGCCTTGATAATGACAGCATTGCTGTCGAAACGCGTTGGCATTTATCCAAGTGTTTGGTGTCCTGTGGGTGATAGTGATCTAGAGTTCTACTTCGGCACCAAGAGATCCAGTGAATATTTGTGCAATAACCTGTATCCTTTTCACAGCATCAAAAAATCAACCAAAATCTTATCAAAAATCACACATCGCACATGTTGGTAGCTCTATACAGCAAATTGTGTATCAGCAAGCTCAAAGACATTGAGCTAGAGTGTGTGCTATTGCCAATCTTCAGACTGGTTGCATACACTTTACAGTTACCAAAACCATAAATCTACACTCTGGTAACTCCAATATTACTGCTAAGCTTGTTAACTGCTCTATTTATTTTAGAAGAATATTCGTTTCTTTGTAATATTTTTCTGATACCATATCGGTGGTACTATTACCGATGTACATGGTGGCCAGCTAGGAAACTATTCGTCCGTATCTAGTAAACTATTCGTCCGAGGGACTTGCGGAAAAAAATCTATTACTAAAGTGGACAAAAGAAGACCGTGGAAAATATTGTCAGATTTCCACGATGGTCGTCAGGGGCTGTAACCGTCATTTTAAATTTTTAAAGTGATTTTTCACTGAAATCCACATAGTAAATGTTACTAAAAAATATGTGCCTTTTAAAGCTGAGTTTTATTCGAGCAATTTTTGTTTAACACTTTTTTACGTATCTATTAAAATAAAGTTGTGGAAGGTAAATTGATGTTTTTTTAAATAAACAGCTGTAACTCCGAAGCGGCTGAACGAAATTTAACAAACTTGGTCTCGTTGGAAAGAGCATTTATTGTTCCATCAAACCCATCTTACCTAGGATTTGTCTAATTCTTAGTGACGCCGCTAGAGCGCGCTTTTTGATATAATAACAGAGAATTGCAAAATTCTCTAAAAAATCAAATCCAATAATATGGCTTTTGTTCCGTAAAAATCTAGTGAAATGATACCTAAATAGGTTAGTGAAAACGGTATCGCGATATCTTATTCGTAGCTTGAAATATCGAAGAAAAAAAAATAGTTGTCTGATAACTAAAAAAAAAACGCTATTACACCAGTATTTATTGTTGTTTATTTGTCATTTTTCATGATTCAATGATAAAATTTCATAATTTAATCAATTTTAAATAATAAAACTATTTTGAGTTCAAAACAAATTAGAAAGAACGTGTAGGAGCATAATAAGAAAAAAGAATCGATTTTGAAATAAAACTAATGCGTCCTTCAATGTTCGACGTCTTGCATCACACTCAATGCAGTATTGGAGCCGCTCATGCATGGACATTGCAGCAGCTTCAATTTCTGCTCTAAACAGACTACGAATGGCCTCTTGTTCGAACCGCAACATCACATCTATTGGAGTCTCCATATAATAATAGTAATAATAATAATATTGGCTTTATATTGTGTGGTATCCTGGTTGGAACTATTATCCGCCCTATTTCTGCCCAGGTGCCGTGTTTCTTGATTTTCTGGTAAACCAATTGCCAGTTTTATTAAAAGACGTGCACTTGCAATGACGGCAATATATGTTTTTGCAACTAGACGGTTGCCCAGTACATTTCTGAAGAAATGTGTGAGAACAGTTAGTTCTAAGATATAACCAGAGGTGGATTCGGCAAGTAACTATTTCCATGGCCACTGTGATCGCCAGAATTCACCTGTTCTACTATTCTAACTTCTATTTATGGGGTCGGTTGAAAGATATTTTGTTTACCCAATTCCACCAACAGTCAGAGACGACATGAAAATACTATAGCCTATTTGTAGCCCGTCAACAGCAGGAATTAAAGCTACTGCAATGTCCATCCGTGAACGACATGCATCAATGCATTGAGTGTGATACAAGACAGTTCGCACATTGAAGGACACATTAGCTTTATTTCAAAGTCGGTACTTTATTCTGATTGTGCTCCTGCACAATTTTTCCAATTTTTTGAACTAAAAATACTTTTATTATTTAAAATCGATTAAATTATGAAATATTATCATTGAATCTTGGAACAAGACAAAGAAACGACAATAAATACCGGTGTAATGCGTTTCTTTTAAAGTTATATGATAACTAAATTTTCTTTCTTCGATATTTCAAGCTACCAGGAAGATATCGAGATAGTGTTTTCACTAACTATTTAGGTATCATTTCACTACATTTTTATGAAAAAAAAAGCCATATTATTGCATTTAAATTTTTAGAGAATTTTGCAATTTTTTGTTATTATATCAAGCAGCATCACCAAGAATTAGACAAATCATAGGTTAGATAGGTTTGATGAAACAATAAATGCTCTTTCCAACGAGACCAAGTTTGTTAAATTCCGTTCAGCCGCTTCGGAGTTACAGCTGTTTATTTAGAAAAACATCAATTTACCTTCCACAACTTTATTTTAATAGATACGTAAAAAAGTGTTAAACAAAAATTGCTCGAGTAAAACTCAGCTTTAAAAGGCACATATTTTTTAGTAACATTTACTATGTGGATTTCAGTGAAAAATCACTTTAAAAATTTAAAATGACGGTTACGCCCTCTGGCGATCATTTTGGAAATGTGAGAATATTTTCCACCGTCTTCTTTTCTCCACTTTAGTAATATATTTCTTTTTCCGTCAGTCGCTCGGACGAATGTTTTACGAGATACAGCACTTTGCATTCTTAGCTAGCCACCCTGTACTGTAAATAGTAGTCCCTTGTGTACGTATCCACAATTTTCAAGCAATTCTCAAAGGAGTAATATAGATGGTATGTACTATTTTTTT
>SMLS01063959.1:0-21533 GCA_004785975.1 Popillia japonica
ATATTTTTTTATGGATTCTTCCAATCGAAACATTTAATTTATTCAGACGTCAGTTTCAATCATAGAATGGAGAATACACTCCGCTCTAAAACCTTTAATACTGACAATTCATTATGCACTTTAGATCATGTATTTTAAAAATTTGTCGATGTACACATTAATTTCTTTGGCATAAATATGTATATTGTGATTAAGCTGCCGATTTGGATCACATTCATTAAGATCTTGCATGAGGAAAAACTTGGTGGTTATGCTTAAAAAAATAGCGTGATATCCACATTAAAGACAAGTGTTTGTTGGAAACTATCACGCAAGAAATCAACTAGGAATTTTGTTCTTAATTATATTCCACATTTTCTGAATGTATTTATATTAGTACTACATTATATTTTATATATTATGCATTGTACAACTAAAATGTTCAAATAATCCTGTATGTTAAGTAACCACTGATGACCCAAGCTGTCATGTATAATAAATGCTAGATTTTACCCGACTTACCTACGAATCCGACAAAATTGAATATAATTATCCCGACAAATACTATGCAAATAAAAAGTAATCTTCATTTCAAACGTAGATTATGTAACAAATATAACTGCGTCTATTCTAAGAATCTTTATAGTACTTACCTACTTTTAATTCTCTAAATCTTACTTAGAAATTTTCGCAGTGCAATGATATACAGTGCTGTGAATGAATTATAGGTTAATATAAATTTGGATTGTACCTATACTCAATAGTTAAAAAATATATCTTTAGATACCTAATAACTTCTTTCAGCAAATATACTTTAACACGTTGAGTGCCACCAGCAATTTGCAGGTATTACTTCATTTCAATTACGATTTTCAATTTTTTTACTTTTTTTGCCAGGCAGTTTACAATTTACTGCTTGAAACAGTTTAGGAGACACATATGTATGTATGTACATACATGCGATTATGTTTGGTTTTTAATCTCTACTACTACCTAACCTAACACTTATTGGTAAGCATCCGTGGTTAGTGTCATCTTATACATAATGAATAAAATAAAAGTGATCGTACAAAGAGAATGCTTACGGCTGTATTTCCAAAGAAACCATCTACAATTGGTAAATTTGCAATCATAGCCTTTGGTTACTTAAGGTAAGCATAATTAACTTATTCTCAGGTTACAGCAGTGTGTCGTTAGATAGTGAAGACTATATCGAAGGTTGTATTTATATTCTACGCTCATCAGGATCTGATTCTGAGGAAAGTTTAACAGGATCCAATAACAATCTTCTGCCAAAGAGCGATAATTTAAGAAGCTATAATGACACATTATTATCTTCTGTGGAATCTGTGCATTGTGATCCATCATTAGCTCCTGCTGTTACTGAATCATCTGATGATGACTCAGATGATACACTACTTAAAAACCTTATACGAGTAATGGCTGAAGTACACGCAGATGATGCATGGTCCAAGCCTACAAATCGACAAAAAACGGTCTCTTATACAGCTGCCTGTGGTCCTAATAGGTACTTACAGCAGAACTTTCGGATGGTCCGCCCTTTGATATCTATTCTACAATAGTTGATCATACAATAATTAATCATATTGTAGCACAAACAAATTTATATGCCAGTTTTCAAGTTTAAATAAATGGGAGCCAAAAACTAATGTGGAAATGCCTGCAATTAAAAATTATTGCTCTAAATCTCCTCTCTACAACATTTATGTGGCTAGAAGCAGTATGTGGCCTAGCGATCGTCTTCATAACATACAAAAGCTAGTCCACACGTGTACAGTATGGCGAAAGCATGGTTCCATTTCAAAGTCCGAAACACTGTATACCTCAAACAAACCAAAAATCTCGAATAAAACTGTTGAAGATATTTTGTACTTCTTGGCTTGCCTGGAATTTAGAGATATATGAGGGTAAAAACAATAGGCATCTGTAGGCAAAGACCTAACTTTAGTCTTTGCCTACAGATATTGTTTTAAGATTATCTGATCGGCTTTTGGATAGTGGTAGAACAATTGTCACAGACAATTTCTACACAAGCCGTGAACTTGCAAACATTTTGCTCAATAAAAATACACATTTGATAGGAACTAACCCGTAAAAATCGTCGTGGAAATCCGAAGAAAGTGATGTCATCATTGTCTCCACTAGACATGCTGGTGAAACAGAGGGAATTATGACAAGAACAGCATCAGTGACTTAAACCAACATCTGTTATAGACTTATAACACGGGAAAGGCTTCCATTAATCAGATCAATTGGCAAGCTACGTACGAGCACTTCTACGCAGTATGAAGTGGTACAGAAAGATACCAATTAAGCTATTACTGGGAACATCTGTGGTAAATGCTCGCTTTTTGTACAAACAAATATCGAAAAAAAAAACATTACGGTCCATGAATTTAGAGAACAGATTATTATTGGGCTATTAAACGCCGCAGAAAAATATATATCGAAAATTTTTCAAAATCTAGCATCTACGATAGAGGAAGTCAATGGCTAGTCACAAATTTGTAAAAAACAAAGGAACCAACCTCACGAGTACCTATGTTGTAAATATTGGTGTGGCTACTATGAGAAGAAAGAAAAATGTGAGATTCCACTAAGCACAATATCTAAGTCACCACATTTTGCAATGATTGTGTTGATCAACCTTCGATGTGTCTGAGCAGCTTCAACACAAAACATTATACCTGATAGCACAAGCTTTTGTTTATTATATGTCATAAAAATAAAAGCTTATAACTTTGTTGTTAACTTTATGGAAAAAGAGGTAAGATACATGATACAGTACATACAAGTACATTGTACTACAAAAAATTAGTTTATGAAAATACCCTTTTGTAGAAACGTACCCATGACCTTTTGGGAATGATTTAGTCTGCAACGCATTTCAATTTGTGTCATCTCACAATCTCTTAAGCCGATTATGTGTTGCCTCTCAAGAACTGACAATTCGTTGCCAAGAGGCATAATAGACAACTTAGAACTTATTTTGTTATACTACTTATATATACAGGGTGCTCGGATACTTCTCTTACAAAAAATAAAAATCGTCATCAACAGAGCTAAGAAAACGAATGATGGAAAAAAAAATTTTATAAATTTTTTTAGAAACACTACCTGAGAGTCTGATGTTTTCAGGACCGCTCGACTGCTAAAGTAAATGTTCGAAGTTGCTACCGCTGACACGTATGCATAAATGAGCGCGCCGCAACAATGAATCACGCACTAGTGGTAACACGTCCTGTTCACGAATTCGCGCAATAGATTCGTAAATATTATTTCTCAAGTCTTCGATATTATTTACTTCTCTGTTGTAAACCAAGTCTTTCAAATGTCCCCAAAAAAAGAAATCTTATGGATTTAGGTCCGGAGAACGAGGTGGCCAAGCTACCGGTCCTCCACGACCAATCCAAAAATCACCGAAAGTGTTATCTAGATAATGCCGCACATCTCGTCTAAAGTGCGCGGCGGAGCCCCATCGTGCATAAAATACATTTGCTGGCGAATGTCTAATGGCACATCTTCTAGAAGTGGTTGCAGTTCATTTACCAAAAAGTTTAGATAACTTTCCCCGTTCAAACGAGCCTGTAATAAGAAAGGGCCAATGATAAAATTGTTTATTAGACCGCACCCAAAATTTATGGAAAATCGTCGCTGATGGTCAGTACGATATATCGCATGAGGGTTTTCTATTGTCCACACATGTCTGTTGTGAATATTTAATATGCCTTGACGGGAAAAATTTGCTTCGTCCGTAAATAGAATTTTACCTAAAAAGTTGGGATTGTCCGCATTTTGGTCGACTAATCACTAACAAAAACGCACTCGATGAGGGTAGTCGTTTTCCGAAAGATTATGCACACCCTGAAGATGAAAGGGGTGAAGTTGTTTTTCTTTTAAAGTTTGCCACACGGTAGACGGCGCTAAATTTACTGTACGCGCAATTTGCCTAGTGCTCACAGATGGATCATCTTCTACCATATTCAAAATTTCCTCTTCTGCGTCTACATTCCTTTGATTACCACCGCCACGTCTTTGCTGAAGTTTGACGCTTCCGGTATCTCGCAATCGTTGCACTACGTTTGTGAATGTGGTTGATGCTGGCAACTGGCGATTAAGAAATAAATTGGCGTATCGTCGACGAGCAGCTCTTGCGTTTTGTCTACATTCTCCATATGTAAGAACCATATCACTTAACTCGTTGTTTGTTAATGATAAGGCATTTTCACAAAGGTTAAACAAAAGTCACACGACATTAAGTAAAAAACTGAAAATACTAATAAATTCTTATACAAATACACTTAACGGAACTATTAACTGTAAATTAATGTAAGTAGTAATACGGTAAACGAATAAAAATACTGACAAGGAAGCACAATGCATTAACCACTGCAAACTGATAGACTAATGATGTTGAAGTAGCAAGCGAGATCGAATAATCAACAGCTGTGCGTTTATAAGGATTAATGTGTAGCTCAGCAGAAAGTCGAATTCATCAATGACCTACCTCAATAATATTGATTTCTTTTAGTTCTATCGTACTGCTGACGATATCATAAAGATCGGCTATTCACTTTTAACGCGTAAAGGCCCACCTAAAAACATTTGCTGACTTTTTAAATAATTTTTTATGCATTTTTTATTATTTTTTTTTGGTTTTTGATGTTATTTGCTGGTTATTTTGAAAAGGCAGCTATTAACGATATCACGATATATAAACGTTTAATGACTTCTATTACTGACAAGTGACAATTACCAGTTACTATAGCTACATTAAACAAACTGATGGAAAGCAACATTTCGTTGTGAATTCAAACAGCATACCTACTGTGAAAAAAACAACGTATCTATATTTTTTCAACAGCTATTCCAACAAAATTTTAATGAGACAGTGTTCTGTGTATTTGTTATTGCAGTTCACATGCGCACCTGCATACAGATAATTCTTAGATATGAATCTAGAAATATCTATCCACAAATATTTTTCTTTGTTTACTTTTGCTATATGTATATAATAGGGAGACAATATGTACATATGTAGATCTAATAACCTATATGAATATTCACTGTAAATATGTAGCCTTATAAGCAAAAGGTGTTAATACGTCCGTGAAGATACGAGGAAATTTTGCATAGGTACAGATAATTACGTAGAAAATTTAAATGAATATTTACAGATACTCTAATTCATAAAACTTCTAAAGATAAATGAACGAGTGTTACTTGATGGATTCAACAAAGTTCGTTAATAAAACAAATGCCCTTTTACTTACAAGTTTATTTTAGTAATTATCAAGTTGAGACACCGTTGATAGAGTTAAATTGCAGTGTTACTGTCGCGTGAAAACCGTGAACGATACCTAAATTGCATTTACTAAAGTATCTACTAATTGTCGGTTGACATCGGTAGAATTAGTAGCGAAGTTTAATTATGTTATAACATTAATAACTTTTTAGATGAAATTGCAATGTAAAGAACTATTCTAAAGATCTAAAGTGATACGATGGAACGCTGGAAGTGTCTAATATTCTGACCGCGCCATAGTAGTGTAAGTAAGTATACATATATAAACAAAAAATAAGGTAATACAAAACACAAGTATAAATAAATAAAAGAAAAGAATTCAGAAAACATTATTATCATCACCGTCATTGACACGTCGGGTTCTTGTATGTTAGCAGACTTAAGTAATCAAAAAACATTTATCTGGACAAACATAGTTTGTTCAGACAAATATGAAGAACTCCAATTAGCCACAATCCGTCGAATTCCGTAGGAATATAATTGCTCACTTAGATTACATTTCTGCAGAACAAACTTCACATACAAAATTACGAATGGCAGTTATAGCCAAGCGTCTGTTTTTCAATCCTATTGTTACGAATAACGCCATCTAGTGCCCATGCAGTTTAAATGCATTACGAAGTTCACTGTATTATCTGGATTGTACGCGCGTATTCTGGAGGCATTCCAGAGAGGACGTTCTGGAACGGTCTAGTGTAGCCTAGTGAATTCTAGAAACTATATCCTAAGTATATAAGGGCGATAACCTCGTATGAGAGGACAGTCGGACAGTTTCGAACTAGCGCGTAATTAGAACGGACTCTGTGAAAATAAATACGAAACGTGTATATAAATAATTTGTGTTAGTTAAAATAAATAGTTTAGTTAGTGTTCGTCGTTACTAAGTAATTGGTATAATTGTTCAGTGTTAAATTAGTTTAAATAAATAATTCTGTGAAACTATTATCGCCTGACGATTATTTTAAAAACCGAAAACGTAACACTGTGTTCAAAATTTTAGAGAAATTTGAGTTA
Organism: Popillia japonica; assembly: GCA_004785975.1. Lineage (NCBI taxonomy): Eukaryota > Metazoa > Arthropoda > Insecta > Coleoptera > Scarabaeidae > Popillia > Popillia japonica. The sequence goes on from SMLS01063959.1 coordinate 6,320, forward strand.
ATAAGGTGGCCGTGCAATTAATCCAATCAATACGCATATATCTATTTCCTATTTATCGGAAAAACCAATTACTATTTATCGACTACTATTTCGTATCGAGTTTTATTACCAGTGGATACCATTTTGAATACAACTCAAATTGAAGTTTAATACTCGAAATAATAGAATAAATTATGTTAAATACATTGTGAATGAAAACAAGATTGACTGGTGACAAAATTCTAGTTTTTCATGGTAAATATATGCAGCCATTTACTGTGTATTCGACTTGATGTGGAAGTTATGTAAATTTAATTATGAATTTTGTGTTAAAAGTTTGTATTACATCAGTTACATCAGTTGAAATTTTATCTCATCTGTGCTTTCATTTCTTTTCTTTTCTAATTAGCATGCATGTGATGGGGTCCGGTGAACATATGTAGAACTTACAAAATAATTAAAAACATGTAACACGTATTCTTTATTTATTCTTGTACATGACAAAAATAGGCATAAGTACAATACATGTATGAGGACTACATCCATTCGAATTTATCAGTCTCACAATAATAACAATTTTTTAAACAAAGTTGGGAGGATTCTTAGGGAGTGAAGACATCAAAATATTATTTATACGTGTCAATAAAATGTGTTTATATAAAAGTAATAAATGGTATTCATTCAATCTATGGTATTCATTTTCATAATTAGAAGATACATCCAGACATTTAATATGCAAGAAATTATAATTAAAAAGCGAAATGTGCCGAAATATTGTATCAGTTTATTTTTGAAGTATCACATTATTAACAATATTACAGTAACAAGTCATGGCAGCTTCATTTGACGTTTACTTCAAAAATTCTATTATGTGGATTTTAGGTAAAACATGTCTAAATAAGATGTTCAAATAGAGTAGATTGGAAAGGTGTTAGCCCACTGCTAACTTAATATTACCACGACCGAAACTCTGCTCCACTGGATTATGTAGTGTTATCTTAATATTTCAATACAAGTGTTGTTTTCTTACGTTAGCTGTATGTTTAGTTATTCAACTTATAAATTTTACATGTATTGCAAAATGCTTAATCTTTATCTTTTGAAGACAACACTTTTATTTTAAAAAATACACAAGTCAAGAAAAACTTTCTGATAAAATTATTATAACGAATAAAATATTATACTTAGTCTTAAGGGGCGTACTGACTTGAGCATTTTGCCCCGAACGAACCAAACAAGCCGAACGCGCACAGCCAAATTCGCCTAGTCAGTACGTCTCCCCGAACCGAACTCTGGCGAACCGAGCGCGCCAAACTTTATCGGCCGCTTGTCGGTAAATGTGATTTGCTCAAAGGGATTTAGATGTTCGTGCGCGTTCAGTGGATACGGATATTCGTCCCGACACTAATCGTTCGCCGAAAATAACTATTTGTGATCTGAAAAGTATGGATTGGAGCAGAGAAAAATGTATGGAATTAATTGACATATACGAAAGATAGCTAAGCGATCTTGGACAGGTATACATTTTCGAAATTTTGTATCCCTTTTGGCAATCCTACGTCCCACAAGGCATATTAATTTCTCAAACTCTTCTGCTGACATTCGAGTAAATTTCTGGGTATGAATCCTATCCATGTCCCTCAGCAATACTGCATTTTCACGCCGTAAAAACAAGCGCCTTGCTCACATGTTTTTTTCTTAGTGTTAATAAGGGCTTGTATAATGAAAAATGCACCAGCAGCCACAATCACATTTTCCGCGTCCATACTTATCCGCGACGAACACTAACTGACGAACATGGGAACGCGGCAAACAGTACGAACGCTACGAATATACCGAGCTTTTTCTCACTTTGTTTGTTCGGTTCGGCAGTGCGCGCTCGGCTCGTTCGGTTCGTTCGCAGTAAAATGCTCAAATCAGTACGCACCTTTAGAAGTTAGTCAGCTGATTGAAATAGATCGTTGAATTACACTAAAGTAACTATGTATTTGTATATTTGCCAGTACGATCTTAATTGGCGGAGGTGCCGGACCAGAAATGAAAATAATATAGAAACATAATTACAAAAACATTTTTGTTTCATTTAATGTTTGGGCGATTTCCAATATTTCTGAATATTTCCAAACTGCAACAAATCTAAATAACTTTGTAGTGTAATTTGCAACATTACACTTACGTTTACGCCAAAAATTGGAGTTTTCAACACATTTGTAGAATTAATAATTATAATATAAATAACTACGTAAAATGTATAAGGTTGCCTACTAATAAAAATGAAATACTAAAAATTAACAAGTATTGAAAAAGTTGAAAAAGTAAATACAGTGAAACCTGCCTAAGACGGACCCTTGATAAAACGGAAAACTGTTTAAGGCGGAAAATTTTCATAGTCCGGAATCGTCCTCGTAAAAAAACATAGCAACTGTACCTTTTTAAAACGGAACCTGTTTAACGCGAAACCGTACTAATAAATTTAGACCAAAAAGTATTGTGAACCTCCATAAAACGGAATCGGTTTCCACTATAAATAACAGAGTTTACATATTTCAAATGACCGGCAACGGTCCTTGGCTTGATTTACGATTAGAAAACAGACCATTTCTGACGGTCACCTATGAAGGAAACACTTTGTCTATTGAAAAATGTATCACACGTGTGGATTACTAGTTAAAACGACTCAATAGGAAGACGGAATACAAAGGGAATACACATAGTTGTGCACACATGTTCGATCTTTTGTCGGACGTTGATAAAGTAACGTTCATACATATATTTATATCAATAAAATAAAATAGGTATGTATGTATAAATGTGTTCCTTTTTCTGCAATATGATCTAGATACTTGCCTATTTTGTCTTAGAACTTTAGCAAATTCGTTAAAATTTTGGAATTTCACGCGTTGGTATGCTTTAGATTGGACGGTTGAATGAAACATTAGAATTTCATATTTTAATACATATGTATAATAACCTGAGTAAAACGGAAACCTGTGTATAAAGGAAAATATTTTGGTCCCAGTCGATTCCGTTTTAAACGGGTTTCACTGTATATTATTATTTATAATTATTATTTTTTATTGCATATTTATATTCCACACAAAATCGCACGTAACACTAACAAAACAAAGTTGAATTCTTAAAAATTAAATTTACAAATTCTAACCCATATATCATTTAATAAAAAAATAAAATGATTCAAATTGATTCTCATATTCTTAATACAAGTCGTTGAAGTGTCTCTACTGGAATTGCGTTCCATTTCTCTTCGAGATGTTCCCAAAGCTGTTGTTGTGACCGTGGACAATCTTCCGTCAGTTTTCTATCCACCTCATCCCAGAGCAGCTCGATAGGATTGAGGTCTGACGATCGTGGAAGCGAAATCATGTTAACAAGTATTCCATCTGCTTTTTTTGCTGCAGATAGTTTCTAGAAAGTCGGCTCTGGGTCATTATCTTGCTGTAAATGAAACCCTTCACCAATCAATCGCAATCCCGATGGAATAGCATGTTCTAATAAAATGGCCATGTACCGCTCTTTTGCTAATATTCCCTTGATTCAATGCAGATTTCCAACACCGTCGAAGGAAAATGCTCCCCAAACTAGCCCTGAACCTCCTACATGCTTTATGGTAGGAGCAACACAATCATCACGAATTTCGAAGATTTTTCCACATATCGATGTTCGAATTTTGATGCTCTTTAGCCCATTTCAAACGTTTCTAACGGTTTTGTGGTCTCAGTAACGGTTTGTGAGCAGCAATTCGTCACTGTAACCCTGGTTTTGTTAAGCGCCTCTTTACCGTAGTAAGGGATACTGGTGTTTCACGACTTTCATTGAGTTGAGCTCGAATCTGAATCTGAGCTCCAATCTACGATCTTCAGCCGGACTCGATACTTTGGGTCTTCCGGATCGCTTTCTCGACTGCCTTGTTCCTCTTGTCTTATACCGTTTCAGTTCCTTGGCCATTTCAGTAAGTTCATTTAAGTTTTTTCGCATTTTGCCGCAACGAATAATTTTCTTTATGTAACGTAATGACAGCACAACATGTCTCGTTTTGCCATTTTTTCGCGGTAAACAATTCTTTTTCTTACGTACGCGTTTCACAAGTTGCTCGGACAGCGCTAAAGCACACACTAATACTTCTATGATAAATGAGTGTTTCACATCCTAAATCTCTAAATACTTCATTCTTAGAATAATTACGTAACTATTGCAGTGGCTTTACGTGTTTGTTCTCAATAAGAATGGGCTTTGTATCTCTGCAGGTCATAAACGGATTAACAGAACTCAGTTTATTCTGATCTAAAAACTCCATATTTATTGTAGAGATGTAAGCAATTTCAAATAATGGTAATACACTACATACTACCACTATTTTCGACGTCTAGGCTCTTCAGAAAAATAACGGAAATTATTTAAAGAGTATGATTTTGAGCACCCCATTTTATCAATAAAAAGCTGCCTAAAGTTTGAAGGGGGCCGTACCCCGAAATTGAGCGATTCTAGCGCCAAACAAAATAAATTGTTCTTACTTATATACTTAAGTATAATCTTTCAATCTGTAAAGCTTCATGGAAGCGTGCACCCTACCGGTATTTCCTTGTAAATCCACAAACGGCTACATCACAGCCTCGGTCGATAACTTACGATTCACTGGTATCATCATACCATTATTCCGAATGGAATGAATTTGCTGAACCTCAATTCCAATGCGCATTTTCAGGGACAACCTTACCTCCAGGATCAGAACTCCCGGTATAAATGCGGCTAAATGCAGTCTCCCTCATATAACTCTCGGGCAGCTCAACAAACTGTACACCATACTGTGAAAAGCTATGAACTAAAGGTGTTCCGAGGAATGCAGAAAAAATTTCTTACAACTGCACCATCAGCGCTGAACTGGATAAACAAATTGCACATTAACCTATAAATGCTCCTGGTGTGTTTCATATTGTGATTGCATATATTGATTTGTCTTTAATTGTTATTGTCTTATACACTTTTATCTTTTACTAATACACCGTTACACATATTATTTATTTATGTAAGTCCATTTCTTGTCATGTTGTTAAGCCATACGATAAATAAAATCATTCTTATTAGATTACATTTATTAAATTCTGAAAACTAATACTGTAGGTTCACTAAACTACTAGACAAAAGTATATTATGTAATCACAATGATACTAATAAGATTACAAGAGAAATATGTACAACCAAAAAGTAATAACATCAGTTACAGCATGATCATCTGGATTTCAGAAACACTGAAGTGTTGATAGCTGTATAAAAGAACTACATATCGATACTATTTTCATTTTCATGTTCCTTTTCATATATCATCCTAAATTAATTTTTTATTCACTCGTGAACAGTATACTGTTCAAATTTACATCGGCAACAATTTCAATGGAAGAATTTTGGACAAGGAAAATTTAATATAGCGATCAATAGGGTTAGTGAATCTTTTATAATAGAACTATTGAGGCAATACTGAAAAATGAATACGCAATTGTACATACATTTCTTATTGACATTTATCAGGAGGAAAAGTTAGAGATGAGCGAATAGCATAAATGGATAACAACATATTTTCCAAATAGATTTTCTTTAAATTATGTAATTATAATTATGTTCTCTATTAAAATTGAAATAAAATTAAAAAGAAGTTTGCATTAACCTACATAAAAATAAATTAGCACTTCATCAGTAGAAGAAATTGACATTTAAATTCTGTCAAATAAATCTAAAAACACGTAGCCGTGTCTATCAGCAAAATTCTCTAAAGAGTAAGGAATGTAAGTTTAATATCACCATAAAAGTAAAATTGTTTTTTCTATTATGTTCTTATTTTAATCTTAATATTTTCTGAATCAAAGTTATGTCGTCTTTCTTTGGAGTTCTTACACAAAGCAGTTTCCGCGGTTGTCTTATGTGATAGTGTGTATTGGTTATCACAGATGCGCTTTTTTTAAATATTGTTTAGTTTGGCCTATTTAACATGTGTTACGCTCCTGCCCATCTAATGTATAGACGACATTCCTTTGTTTATGTTGTTTTTTGACTTTGTTTTTAAAGTCGTAAATAAATGTTTATTATTGTTAGGTGTACCTAATTTATTTAGTTTCTGGAATAGGAATTTTAATGCAATTGCGTTTTATTGACCCTCAAACAGAAAACTATCTAGCATAGAAAAGCAATTAAGATCCAGTCTAGACGCGTTTATATTTTCTCAGAACTGCCATCATCTTTAAGATTAAATTCATATCTTTATAAAATATTCATCTTGTAAACTATGCCAGTTAGCTCTCTTCTTTAGTATTGTATTACCTATACATATATGAGACGGCCAGTGCCATTACCTTATTTCAATGTTTTGGTCAATTAGAATTTGATTATAAAAGATGGTCGTATTCTTAAGTCTACACTCTCAGCTAATAAAAAGGGTTTTACGTTACAAGGTTTTAATGCAAATGTCTAGACGCAGACCTGGTAGGAGTTAGCAAATATTGGTATTTTTACAGAAAATTCAATAGATTTAATAAAATAGGAAAATAATAAACAGATCTCCCTTCCGCTTATATAGCTGTTTTTGGAAAGAAGGAAGGTGAAGAGGAGCCCATACAGGGTGTTCTCACATACATCGCAAAAATTTTAACCGTCGAATCTTGATAATATATAGAATATTTTTTGAAAAAGATTTTTTTACAAAAGTTGTCGTATAAGCGAGAGAAAAAATAGTAAAGTTTTGGGCAAATGTTTTTCGATCGGTCGGTACGAAACAAAAAATGCACCATATGAGCTCTTCAAAACTTATCAACCGATGTTTGTCAACAAATGGGCAAGGTCGCCGTATGTTGGATAAAGGGTCTGTGTAGGTAACTGGCAACATCTGATACTGTTTACATTTAAGAACGCTGAAAATGCACGTCTCAATTACATCGGCTATGTGTCGTAGTATTATTTTGTCAGCGCATGGTTAAAGTTCGTATTTTTGTTCGTAACTTTTAACAGTGTTGGCGTTGCTTGAAGAAAGTTATTGTTTTTTATGATCATGGCTTTTCCTAATCATGAACTGGTAGACATGTTGTTAATTTACGGAGAGTGTGAACAGAATAGTGCACGCGCCCGTAGAAGATACATGCAATTATTTCCAAATAGACGTTTGCCCGGGCCCGCGACTTTTGTACCAGTAGTTCAACGATTGCGAGACACAGGCCGAATCCAACCTCGAGGACCGGAAGGTCCTGGTAGAAGTGCGCGAATAATAAATGCCGAGGAAGAAATTGTCGAAGCTATTGACAATAACTCTACACTTAGCACAAGGGAACTTGCTAGACTCGTCCATTTTTCCAATTCCGTTGTCTGGAGAACGTTATGCGAAAATCAGTTGTACCCTTATCATTACCAACGCGTGCACAGTTTATTACCGGCAGACTACGCCGCCAGAGTTGCGTTTTGCTAGTTGTTAGGCAAAAGACATGAACAAAATGCAAACTTTGTGGGTAATATTTTATTTTCCGATGAAGCGACTTTTACGCGCAATGGTACATTATCATAATGCACACGAATGGCAGTTTGAAAACCCACATTTACTTCGACATGCACACCATCAACGGCGGTTCTCGCTTGATGTTTGGGTGGGAATAATTAATGATTTCATTGTCGAACCTTTTTTCTTACCACACCGCGTCAATAGACAGGCGTATTTAAATTTTTTATCAACCGATGTTGCTCTTAATGTTAGAGCTAGAATATGGTATCAACATGATGGTTCACCGGTACATTTTTTCCGAGTTGTACGTGAACATTTAAATAATGTCTTCGCAGATCCCAGAATAGGGCGTGAAGGGCCTGTACCGTGGCCGGCCCATTCCCCTGACTTAAATCGAGTTGATTTCTTTCTGTGGGGTTGTTTGAAACAGCGTGTCTATCGTACCGAGGTTCATGATATCGAACAATTAAGGGAACGAATCATTGCGGAAACAAATAACATACGGGAACAAAATGTTATTCCATTTGTACGTGATTCACTTATACGGCGCGCGCAGTTATGTATACAAATGCATGGTGCCAATTTCGAGCAATTGTTGTGATACTGTCCGTCCTGAAAATGTTGGATGGAAATCTCACTAACTTACGTAAGTATACATAATGTTTATGTTTTTTTTTTCAAGTATGCGAGAATATCCTCTATAGTTACATGTTTAACAGTTTTTTACAACTTAATATTCCAGGTTATTTTAGCGAACAAACTCACTTGCTCAAATTAGAATTTAATCATAAGTAAATAGTTATTTACTACCTAGTGGGCGAAAACGAAATTTCCGGTATGAACGCGAATTTAAAGTACAAATTCCAGCGCGAATGCCGGAAATTGTGTTCATACACGTGGTAGGTACGAGTAAGTTAGTTTTTGTAAATATATTTATATCGATATTATTTGGTGTATTATTTTTAGATTACGATATCCTTACAGTTTACAATTGGTAATTAAGAATATAAGTAATAGATGGCAGCATTTATTTTTACAATTTTTTAATTAATTCTGCACAATTTATAAAACTGTATTAACTAAGTTTAGTGGTAATTGATATTTTAATAATTATAATACTTCTTACTCAGTGAATTAATTAATGCAAGTTCAACTAGTGTTTAAATTCACTTTTCCGCATGCAAATGCTTGTGCGAAATGACGTGTTTTGATAAGCGAGTAAATTTAATTAATTAATAATTTGTTTTAATATTGATTAATTTTGTCGAAATATTGTCGATATCCCGCAGCTGCTGTGATATTGGCTACATTATTCACTCATCTCTACTCAAAAACGCCGTTATAAACATTTTAATCATGGAAATTCAATCTAAATAAATTTATTTATAATGCATGATGAAATTAATTTCGGCAACAACTGAATATGCAATTTAATGAGAATATATATCCTTCGCGTTGATTTCCATTTCCAATTTCGACCCCCCAAAAACTGTAAATAACTAAGAAAATATAAAATTCATTAACTCCAGCTCCGTATAATTTCATAACTCACCGCTTTTCGTCCGCGTTTTAGGGCACCTTTATTACAATACTGCCCGAATGTTGATGATTATGATGACAACAAGTTGTAGCCGGATTTTTGTCATCGTTTTCCATAATTAGCTCCAGTTGCGAACAGCTATTGCTCCTTTCGTATTCTTTATTACAACACCAGATGCCTTCTTCGGCGGTAGGGTCCAAACAGTGTTTGGCATTACTATGCGAGACGTTTGCATGCAGATCACCTCTGTTCTTATTTTGTTCGTGAAATAAAACCGGTGGCATTGTAGAGGATTTCGTAAGCGAGGACCTTTCATAAATAATACCCTTGTTATTGAGTCTATTCTGCTCATATTTTTTGTAGCAACTCCGTCTGTTTGAGGCATCGGTATGAATTTTTAACAAAAGATTTTCGTCGACTTCCTCAAAGAAAGACTCTCTATTATTAAATCCAGATCCACCGTTATTTAAAGGGCAAATATGTTTCGGCTCTAAATTACTAAAGGTGACGAAATTACTATTATTGAAATCATTAATTTTGCAATTATAATATCCGGAGCACTTCAAATCACTTCTCCAGAATACCTCATCAATATCATTATAAATGTATCTGGGATTTTTTTGACATTGCTGCTGTTGCAAATTGTCCAAAGCTTCCTGCAAATCCAGATCAAATAGGACCTGCTTCGTCCGCCGAGGTATCTGATTACTTTTCCGTTTGAACGAAACAACTAGCGGCCGGCGTGAATTTTGAAGACGTGCCACCTCGGTTTCCAAATATCTGAGAGAGCTTTGCCTACTACAAGAATCCGTGTTGCTATGACTGTTCAGCTGAGATGAACGCGCTGATAAAGTCTTATAACACCTGCCTGGAGCGCGTTTTCCTCTTCCAAAAAAACGTTTGAATGTATCCTGAAAATATAAAAAAAATATTGTATTACTTTAAACTTTATTAAGCTATAATGCGGAAATATCTTAATAATACTCCTCCAGGTAAATGAATGTGTCAGTTAATCACAGTAAATGTATAGAAAAAAAAACGATAGAATATTATCACTTGCTTGTGGCTCCTTAATTTATTCAAAAGAATACAGGATAATGGCCTCTTAAAGGATATTAAAATTCCTATCTTATCGCTGGCGAACTGCCTGAAATACAATATTAAAACTCTATTCTTTATGTTTGTTACTACCTCGTTAGCAGCAGTTAAAATGTTTCTATCCTCTTACTTTTTTGTAATTTGAAGTCTTAAATTCTTTACATCCACTTATTATATAATTTTGTTCTTATTTCTTGTATCTAAATACATATTTTCTTATACAAATTTAGGAAAACCCATCATAGGACGAAAACACTTCCATTCGTTATTGTAATGTAACCGAACCACCAATAACCTTTCATCAATGTTAGCATAAAAATCTTCAGGTACGTATGGTGTGCAAGATCCATTTAACACATGATTTGAATACAGTGACGAAGCTACGTTAAGACAATTTGATGGATATAACAACGTTACACAAAATAATTTTCTCCGATTACACTGATTTCCATTTGCATAGCGAAGTTAATAAGGCAACTTCTTTCGATGCCAATTAAGGAACCGTCCACGCAACTTGAAAGACTATATTATTATTGGAAAGTTGGCAAAGTTCCAAGTCGAATAATTTGTTGATTTGGATACCAGAGTTGGCTTCATTGTGCCACTAGACAGTTTCCTTTTTTGGGATTTGAAGAGCCTTTAGGCCTAGGAGAGAAGTAAACATTTCTTTTTGAACACAAATTGTTATGGAGAAAATGATTTATGAATTTTACACTATGTGGTTTAAATTTTTAGACAGTCTCCTAAATACTAAATACGTTGAAAGGGACCGCCGAAAGTTCGTAAAGGTACTAGTACCTACCGCAAAAGCAATTTTTATCCAATTTGACGTTTATAATGTTTCTCAACATTTTATGATGTCCAGATTGGGTTTACATAATGGTGATATGATATAAGTGATACCTTTGTTTGTTAGAAAAATTAATTATAATCTTTTTTATTTCTTTACACTAAGTCAGGTATGTTAGCTACCTCGTCCACAAGGTGTAGAAGAGATTTATTTTTTTATTGTTCCAGAGATTTCGGCATGAAGTGAAAATTACTTAAATAAGAAAACTGTTTTTGGGTAAATGGAAATGTACAATCGTATGTACCATCATGGGCCTTAGTTATGTCCGGTGTCTAGCGATACAGCCAGCGCTATTGTCACTATGTCGGTTTTATTATTAAGAGAATTTTGTACATATATACACACATTCTAATTGTACAACCTAAAGCATAAAGTAGAGCCTACGTAGCGTACTGTAGCGTGGACAGTAGGCAGTTTATTGCATGCATAGCCTCCGTTAAAGTATATAGACAAATGCACGGTCTCTTTTTATATACCGGGTGCGCCATTAGTGTATCGGCGGAATTTAGCATGAAAACTACTAGAGATAGTACAAATTTGCGCAGCCAGCTTCTACTTTTTTATATTAAATAGTTTGCTATATTTTTTAGTAATTGTTTTGGTAGCCACCTAAAATACCTTTGAAATGATGTATGGCTATGTAGGCTTCCGGTCATTAGTTTTGGCAATATTGTAAATTTTGTAAAAATTTTTACATTTGCGGCTTTTGAGATTTAAAATGTTTATATTGTAAGCGGATGTAGTGTCGAGCGTTATTCTTTTGTTATCAATTTGGGGGACTAACACTTTATGCTGTTCCAAAGTGGTGTACCGTCAAAATTATATAGGGTGTTAAATATGTGGCGGCACATTTGCCGAAATTCAACCCTATTTTTTTCGATTTTTTTAAATGCAAACTATATTTTTAGATATTGCCAGCAAATTCCTTATGAAATTACCTTCAAAATGGTACCAAAAATATAGCACTAATTTCCAGTATTTTCCGAGATTTTTACCATTTTATGAAAAATATTTTAACAATATTCAATATGTAGAGTACTCCAACGTGGTTAGATAGCCATGATTTTCAAACAAAAAGTAAGACTAAAGAAACATCAAATATGTGTTTCCACATAAGCCGTTTTTGCAGTTTCACTTGCGTATTCTTACATTTCAATATTTGTTATAATTTTATTATCGCCCGTTTTTGCAATTTGAATTATTTATTTATTAATTATTAGTTATTACGTATTACTATAACCGGCTGTTCAAGTATTTGTTCCTGTTATTGTTTACCTAATTTAACTAAAAATGAATTTCTCGAAGGAGGAACTCATAGACATGGTATTTCTTCTTGGCGCTTGCAACAGATATCCACTACTAGCACCAATAACCCCGAATGGTAAGAGCTTTGACAATTTATTAGTAAGGTTTGTTCGATCGGGTTCAGTGAATTATCTCCAACATGAAAGAACAAAAACTATTGCTATAGAAGATAAAGAAGTGATAGTCATTCAATCCGTTGTAGAAAATCCGCATGTGTCTACAAGGGCAATTTCGAAACAACATGAAATTACAACCTCTACCACGAGGAGAATTTTAAGAAAACATAAGTTGCATCCTTATAAAATTAATATTCAACATGGCTTACTACGAGCAGATTTTGAAAAGAGACTTGCGCATTGTGAATGGCTCTTTTACGGTTACGTCAAGATGAATTTTTTTAAATCATGTACTTTTCACAGATGAAGCAACATTTAGTAGTTCTGGAATTATGAACAGAAAAAATGTACACTACTATGACACAAGAAACCCTGATTTTGTGCAGCCCGTTTTATATCAAAACAAATGAAGTGTTAACACTTGGGGAGGCATTTTAGGAAACAACGTGGTAGGCCCTTTTTTCTTTTAAAATACTCTAAATTCTGAAATTTACAGAAACTTCTTAAAAAATAATTTACCAGTAATAGTAGAAGGTCTTCCAGATAATTTCATGGACAGGTTGTGGTAGCAACATGATGGTGCATCCGCACATTACGGTACTGCTGCAAGAGTACACCTAGATAGAGTGTTTACTAATAGGTGGATTGGGAGAGAAGGTCCAGTAAACTGGCCAGTGCGATCACCAGATCTTACCCCTTGTGACTTTTTTCTGTGGCCTACTATAAAGAACGTAGTTTATATGACACCTCCTACAACAGCAGAAGATATGCAGCAACGTATAAGAAATGCTTTTCTTCAGTTGAACGAGGACAATATGGCTGAAAACCTACGGCAGTCCATACAGCGACGGTTGAGAATATCCATAGAACAGAATGGAAACATATTTGAGCATATTTTGAATTGTTTTATGATTAAAAAATTTAAAGATATAAATAATAATAATTTTATATCACGTACGGTTGTTTTAATTTTTTAAGTATTCTAAACAGTCTACATAAAAACAGAAAATGAGCAGAGGTAAATGGCTTAATCTTTATAAAATTATTAAAATATTTTCCATAAAAATGGTAAAAATCTCCGAAAGTACTGGAAATTAGTTGTACATATTTGGTACCATTTTAAAGGTAATTTCACAAGCAATTTGCTGGCAATATCTAAAAATATAGTTTGCATTTAAAAAAATCGAAAAAAATAGGGTTGAATTTCGGCAAATGTGCCGCCACATATTTAACACCCTGTATAATTTTTACGGTACACCACTTTGATACAGCATAAAGTGTTAGCCTCCCAAATTGATAACAAAAGAATAATGCTCGACACTACATTCGCTTACAATATAAACATTTTAAATCTCAAAAACCGCAAATGTAAAAATGTTTACAAAATTTACAATATTGCCAAAATTAATGACCGAAAGCCTACATAACCATATATCATTGCAAAGGTATTTTAGGTGGCTATCAAAATAGTTACTAAAAGATATAGCAACCTATTTAATATAAAAAAGTAGAAGCTGGCTGCGCAAATTTGTAACACCCTGTATATTTGTAAATAATTTTTAAAAATGCGTAGTATAAAACTATATACGTACAGGAAATCTCACTTTCCTATTTCTAGTAGTTTTCATGCTAAATTCCGCCGACACACTAATGGCGCACCCGGTACAGTACACGCTTGATAATCCGCTGTTTGTTAAACCGAATAGTTCAGTAATCCGCTGTTTTGAGAAACAGAACCGATGTTTTATAATCCGGCGTTTTCTATTATCTTACGCTCTATAGTCCGACACATTTATGCACCGTCGATATTCATACATCAAGATCTATAGTAATAGTATAAGCACAGTATAACGTTTAGCACATACGCACACAATCCGTAGCTGCAACAGGTTGTAACAAGTTTTAATTTTAAAATGCTTAAACGCAAACATACTACCTTACCCTTAAGGGTAAAAATGGAAATTCTGAAAAAACTGGATAGTTCAGTCTTTAGAAAACTTCTGAAGAAGCTGATAGCACAATCAGCGAAACGTCAAGACAGTGAATAGTTACCTACGCGACAAGACCCGAAAAAACATACCTACTATTTAAGAGAAAAGTTGATGAACTAAGTCTGACTGCTGAACAAATATATATGCCAACGAGAGTGGCTTATTTTGGCGTGTCCTATCAAACAAAACTTAACGTGCATAATAAAGAATAGCAAATAGTCAAATAACATGACATATTACTTCTCTATTTGTAAATGCAACACATATATTACATTCCTATACATCAAACGCTACAGACAATCTAGCCTATCTAACGTTACATATTAATTAATTTCCCATACATGCAGTTTAAAATGTAATCACCCAGTTCGTTTAATAAAAGTTACCTTCGCTGGCAGAAAAATTTAAATTGCGATGTATTATTAATTTCGAAACACATATGTACGTCCATTCTAAATTGAATACTTAATGGTCATCCATGTAGTATTTTCCGCAATGCAGTGAAAACGGTTTAGATGCGTTTTCGTATACTATATATTCTAAATTAAATTTGTTTGCTAACCCAAAGCCGGTGGTCTTCACATTTTGCTCAACGAAACGACAATATCGACATAAATTCTGAGAATAAAATATGCTCTAGTACTGCCGCCCAAATTTGATCACGTGCATTTCATAAAGTAATTTTAAACGCATTTTACCCGATTAGCTACAGGTGTTCTCTTTCAAAGCTCCTCTTACTTGCAAATAACTTTTATATCGTTTTATCGTAACCTAATCTACTTTACACTCTAATGAAGTGTATCGTTTCAATTCTAATAAAGAGTAGAATGTTTCAAAAAA